>UNPR01000346.1:0-30994 GCA_900536425.1 Hymenoscyphus linearis | reverse complement strand
GAGGACTGAGGATTAAGAGTATCCATGGCGAGTACGACGACTAAGTCAAATCGGACTCTAGATCGTGAGAAGGCGATCAATATGTCAGGGTATCACTAGGAGCGTACAAAAGACTATTCCAGAATAAGGTTGAGATTGATCGCGAGCCTTCTAAGAAAGTCCTAGAGCTAGCTATTATTTATAGTCAACAAGAATCCACGCTAAGCCCCACTGGGCAGCTCCACGCTAGCCTCGATTAGGCAACTCCATCCTGCTCCATCCCTTAATTGCATTCACTAAGCGAAGTAAACAAACTCTACACCAACCCATATTCACCCACATATGAGCCCTCACAAGGCAGTGGAAACACCCGTACGAGGAAGCCGAATGCTTTGAGATTCGATAGAACACGGGAAATTCGAGTCTTCCTCTGTTGTTTCATTTGGAGTTAACTTGGAAGACATTCTGAGGCGTAGTAGGGAGTCATTTTGTAATATTGGTTTGTTATACATTTTATGTTATTGAATCACTGAGTACTATCTCCATGTGGCTCTAATTGGGTTAATAACGCTGCCATCGGCTCGCTGCAATGCCACGTCCGACTGATCCCTAAAAGACATAGAACCTAGACTTGCTATATTGGTGTAGCTTGAGCTAAGTTGTTTTATTATTTCTGTTAACCAGGAGATTGTTGACTATGTATGAACGAAAACTATACGTTTCTAGCCTTAAGCGAGGAATTATGCTAATCACATATGCTAAGAAATTCTGCCTAGGCTTTATTTATTATTACTTTATTATAATTAAGATCTCTATCTAGCTCGTTCGTTAAGAATTAAATATCTATTACCTTGAAACACTTTACAGAATACCTACCTTATAACTAGTAATCTATACCTTAGAGACTCTCCCAAGTATCTAGTATATCTATAGTGAATATCGTCGAGGTTTACAAAAAGTGAAGACTGTTAAAATTGAAGATAATGGAATAAAAAGAAGGTTGTCAAAAGTAAAGCTTATAATGAAGTAAGTCTTGTTAGAAGTGAAGTCTGTCGAAAGTGAAGTTTATAATAAAGTGAATCTTACAAGAAGTAAATCTTACTAAAAGTAAGGTTTGTCCGAAAGTGAAGCTTATAATAAAGTGAAGTCTGTCGAAAGTGAAGATTATTAAATAGAAAGAAGCTTGTCAAAAGTGAAGTTTATAATAAAGTGAATCTTAGAAGAAGTGAATCTTAGAAGAAGTGAATCTTAGAAGAAGTGAATCTTAGAAGAAGTGAAGTCTCTCGAAAGTGAAGTTTATAATAAGGTGAAGTTTATAGTAAAGTAAAGTCTATTAAAAGTGAGGTTTGTCTAAAAGTGAAGTTTATAATAAGGTGATGTTTATAGTAAAGTAAAGTCTATTAAAAGTGAGGTTTGACCTTATTAACCTCACTAGCGCTATTACCTCTTTAGTACCATTCCGTTTACTTATTTTACTATATTACTCGATATACTTATCTCTTCTATACCGCCGATTCAATTTAGAACAAAGCGTTTATTAATACTTTAACTTTAGAATTGCTCCTTTTTTATTATCAAAATAGTACCTACTTTATCTTATACTATTTAAATTAGACCTTATATACCTTTTAGACTAGACTATAACTTGACTAGCTAATAATAGATAATAGTACTAGAAGTTCTAGCTCGCTAGAAGTAGCCTAAGTTTAATAAGGCGGGAGTCTTTAAGAAAGGCGACGCTATATATTAGATTAAGAGCCTTTACTATAAGTTTGAATAATATAGCTTTAATATCCCCTTAGTAAATAATGACTAGAGCATTCTCATAGACCTTTTTGGAATCATCTTCTCTAATTTCAACAACTCACTGACCCATCTTTCTAGCAAACAAAAGGCATGAACCAAACGATCAAAACAACCAAGAAAAGAAAACTTGTTCTCGTGTCGATCAAGAAATCGAGACAACCCAGCCTTAGACCCAAAACGACAAATGATCGAGCTCCAGCTCCCATCAAAACCTATACCCTATCAAGCAACATGCAAACGACACATTGAACAAGCATTCGAAGGACAAGCAATACCACCCGCATGACTTCAAATTCGCAGTAAAAGTAAAGCTGCTTAAACACCTCTCCAGTCACCACGCCACTTCGCCTCCTTAGTAATCATTCTCACCCAGGAAACCGCGGTAGCCGGTCTTTCAAGGAAACCGTAACAACCCCAAACCCCGAACTCAAGAACACCGAACTTCAAATCCCATAATGATAAAAGAAGTCCAAAACATCACCGAACCTTCAGCCGAGGCTTCCTCCCTTCTTCCTCACCAGGCAGTCGCCTTGAGGCTGGCTACCTAGTGGAGGCAGTAAGCACTCACATCCCAAACGTAAGAACTACGACGTCGGCAATTATAGATACTACATTCTGACAGAAATTATATAGCCTCACTCGTTCCCCGAAATCGGGTTTCGTGCTCCAAGCCTCTGGGCGCGCGTGATCAGGCGAGGCCAGGGCCATATCGTCAGCTGCAATGAAGTCTGACTGGCTGACATGCTTCCGTCAAGGCTCAAGGCACAATGTTCAAATACGCTCGCATGAGGTCTGTTCAGCGAATTCCGATTCACAGACTGACTAGAATAATGAGCTGAGAGAGGAAGAGACAGAAACCGAAATGTGAATATGCGGCAGTGTTACAAGGCAATGGTTTATGAACTTATGACTGACACGAAGAGAGCACACGAAGTTAGAACAAACTTGCCATCGTAAACTCGTAACGATTTTAACTTCAAGCGCTGTAAAGCCACCGAGCAAATTATCAATCTCGCACTCGCGACAAATTGCCACATGACTGTACGAGTCGCCTCCTCCGGACCAAAAAACTACCAAAGAGGGGAGTAATCGACGAGAATCCAAAAAAGAAAAAAAGAACTGGATGCAAAATCAATATGAAATGCTCATCCGAAATCGTGTTTACATTATGAATGGCAGTGATATCGAAGTAAACTAAAAGGGTATCAAATCATACAGCAGGAGCAGTATTCTTCCCCAAAGTACCCTTCTCAATCGCCACATCCATAATACGAGGCCCACTAATTATCGACGTTGTGCAAATGATGATTTGTTTCCGGGCTATGTTCAGTTAGTGATTAATTTAAAGAGGCGTAGAGGACGTAACATACCCTCTTCCTTCTTCGCAATAAATCTCAAGGCGGCAATCTCTGTGAATGTAATGCCGCCCAGGAATACTACAAATACAGTCTTCTTCTCCCCGCTACCAGTGAGTAAAGCTCTCGCTTTGACAGCTTTATCTTCACCCTTCTGCACTTCATCAAATGTCTGTCCTCGGACATGCTTGATAGCCTCTTCGAATCCACGCCAACCCTGTGATGTACCACCAGTTCCAACAACACCACTATTTGCACCTCCACGCGTGATTGAAGTCAGGTATTGTTTTTGTAGAATGCATTGCACCAAACGGATAGATAACGGTGCGTATCCACTGTATACATAAGCGATGTCATTTGGGTCTTGCTCGTTGACCTCGTCTACGATGAGGCGAAGTGCTTTGCGTAGATAGGTGTAATTTGTTTTTGTACCAGTACTTGCAACCGTTGAAGAGATTGGGATCATCGTAGCCATAGGAGATGTCCGGGATAGAAGCAATTGCAGCTTCTCGAGAGCATCAAGAGTGAGCACATGCTGATAGCCATAGCCTTGCAAGATGTTTCTCTTGAATGTTTCAAGTTCCCTAGGTTTGATACCTCCAGAAATACACGACTCCAGACATAAGACTCTTAAAACTTCAGTGAGAGGTGCCTCCCTTGCTATCAGCTCTTCAATAGAGTCGTGCTGTGACGCTGGATCGGCTCCTGCTGCTAAATTCTGTTGAATTTCAAGCAGGCTAGTGAATTGATCAGTACGTGTATGCCTCATGATTTCTTCGGCTAAACCAGTATGTACTTTCAAGCTTTTTTGCTCGGCTTGGTAATTGGGGAGATTCTCCATAAAACCTCTCATTTCGGCCACGGTTTGATTACTTTGTCGACTCTGAAATTGATCATAATTATCTTTGAGTCGTCTGGCGACTTTGTTCAGTAGAGGCCCAACAATGGCGAAATTCGTGTCTCTCAATTGATGGTAAAGCTTGTCGGATGAATCCAGCTCAATTTGTCTCTTCTTTTCTTGGGTCGGTGCTGAGCTTGCGGATCCTCTAGATGTTGCTTGAGGTGCTGCACCAACAATAGAAGTGTCTACTACAGCTCTGTTGTTCGAAATCCCAACAATTTCATCGACCAGTCCTTCATACGTCAACTGAGTGAGAAGGGGAGTAGCAAAGTCAACTTCGCGGTCAATGACAATCAGACTTTCGAT
This sequence comes from Hymenoscyphus linearis, assembly GCA_900536425.1. Lineage (NCBI taxonomy): Eukaryota > Fungi > Ascomycota > Leotiomycetes > Helotiales > Helotiaceae > Hymenoscyphus > Hymenoscyphus linearis. The sequence goes on along the minus strand of UNPR01000346.1, from coordinate 26,647 downwards.
ATTGTTACTTGGTGTAAGGCCCAGTTTAGTGCTTTCATTAGAGTCCTCTCCCGCCGTCAATTCTTGTCGCATTCGCGCGAGGAGATCCGCGAGCCTTTTCCCATTGTCTCCCTTGCCTGTAATTCGCGGGAAAAGACCATGCTTCTGCTGGATGAGCATTAACGCACGTGCCATTATAAATATTGGTGTGGGGTCTTTTCGAAGGTACAGATCTGTGAAAGAGTCCTCTAGTCCCAAGGATAACAAATCTTTCTCCATTGGCATAAAGTAAAGGGGAAATTCGGCAATACTGGTATCGCCCAATACTCCCGCATCTTCAAGTATCTTTTCAGATACCAGAGTACGCCGGGGCACCCAAAAGATTGAAAATTCGTGTCCTGTCTGAGTTTCTCGCTGCATACGCTTGATGTGATCTGGGAATATCAGCATGTAATGGCAGTATCACAAGCATATGGAGTACGATGAAAGAGATGCTATTAATCCATGCCGAATCATCATCCATTTTGGGCTCAACCAAGAATACGCAGAGTGGAGGTAGTACTTCTGCATCTTCTGTCTAAAAGCCCATGAAGATTTAAAAATTGGGGAATTTGTAGAAAATAGTATGAGATCTTTGCAGACATACCGGCTATGGACTGAGCATGCTTTGCACACTCTCCTCGAGCAATGAAGACGACATTCTGTTGACTGACATCTGCATCGCCATTCTCCAGAAAGAACGTCTTGGTCACGCCATATTCCTGCAATGTGGAGTATTTGACGAATAATCGCAACGAGTCCCCCAACTCCTTTTCAATGACCACGATCTTCTTACCGCGAACCTGGAGATCATGAGGTTAGCAGAGGCGCATAGACGGATCGCGCATCGGGAGTCCTTACTTACGCCCTCTAACAAGTACAGGAGATCCTTCTTCGCCTTGTCCTTGATCTGGTCGGTATCAAACCCGGTATAAGGAGCCATGACTAACCCTAACCCCAAGCTCTACATGCGGCTGATCTGTGGGTGTTGAGAGTTGAGGAGGGGCGGGGAGAGGAGGCTGAGGCTGAGGATGAGGTTGATGGGGGGTGAAGCTCTGATCGCGGTGGGGAGGAAGCTCCACACCACAGAGCTGCGGCAGCCGAGCCTGAAGCTCAGCCTTGCGACGTCCAGCAGTGACGCATCGCGCCTGCCCAACCAATGACTCAGAAGCCTTATTCCCCTCTCCCACATATCCCACCATAACCTTCGCCAAACCCGCTCGTTTGGAGGGGCAAGTTAATGAAGACTCTCGGCCTACAATTTTTTCGATCGTTAAGATCACGACGATTACCACGCAGCCCAAAACCAATTCGTATTCTCGCGCCCACGAAGGCTACATTCTCAACCTGCGGAAAGTTATCAAAAACCGTTAGTGGGTACGTGACCACCCAGGACGATCCAACTATGGCTCCCAAGGCGCAAAAGTTTGAGTTGAAGACTCCCAAGGGGACGAAAGATTGTATGCGGGTCATATCTACTCCTAGCGTCGTCTCCAAGAGCTAATCAAGCCACAGGGGAGGGAAAGGACATGGTCATTAGAGACAAAATCTTTTCCACCATCACCGACGTATTCAAGCGCCACGGTGCCGTCACAATCGATACGCCAGTCTTTGAATTGAAGGATATCCTGTCTGGGAAATATGGCGAAGACAGCAAACTCATCTACGACCTCGCGGACCAGGGAGGAGAAATCTGCTCGTTAAGATATGATCTCACGGTTCCATTCGCAAGATGGTTGGCCATGAACCGAGACTGCCAATCAATCAAGCGATACCACATTGCAAAGGTTTACAGACGAGATCAACCTGCTATGAACAAGGGCCGCATGCGAGAGTTTTACCAATGCGATTTCGATATTGCTGGAGTCTACGATCCTATGCTTCCAGATGCCGAAATTGTTAGAATTATCACCGAAGTTTTTGAGGGCCTAGGATGGAGGGGGCGATATACAATCAAACTCAACCACCGAAAAATCTTGGACGGAATATTCGAAGTCTGCGGTGTTCCATCAGATAAAATTAGGACAATTTCATCTGCGGTTGATAAGTTGGACAAATCTCCATGGGAAGAAGTGCGCAGAGAGATGACCGAAGAAAAGGGACTAGACGGGGCTGTTGCTGACAAGATTGGAGAATATGTTGTACAAAAGGGACAGAAAGATCTACTGAGCAAACTGCAGGAAGATGCGACTTTGATGGCAAACGAATCGATGAAAGCAGGGTTGGCAGAGATGCAATTGTTGTTTACATACCTTGAGGCATTCGATGCTTTAGAGACTGTTTCTTTCGATTTGAGTTTGGCGCGTGGGCTCGACTACTATACTGGAGTTATCTACGAGATTGTCACCGAAGGATCAGCTCCGGGTTCCGGTCCATTGGCAACTGTTACTGCTCCTGCATCGAAGTCCAAATCCTCAAAGAAACCATCTGGCAAAGGTGCTGTGGATTTCGATGATGATCGCTCATCGGATCCAAGCGTTGGTGTAGGAAGTGTTGCAGCCGGTGGACGATATGACGACCTCGTAGGCATGTTTTCTGGGAAGAACAAAATTCCTTGCGTTGGTATTTCATTTGGTGTCGACAGAATCTTCTCCATCACGAAAGCTAGGATGGAAGCAGACAAGAATGCTGAGGCAGTCCGAAATAATGAGACCGAGGTTTTTGTTATGGCATTTGGAGGCAAAGGCTTCACTGGTCTCCTGAACGAGCGTCTCTCTATTTGCACCAAGTTATGGGACGCAGGAATCAAGGTAAGGTCCACGGATACTTGGCTGGTTTTCAATGCAAACTAACTTTTTTCCAGGCCGAATTTCTTTACAAGGTCAAACCCAAGCTACCCAATCAATTTGCTTCTGCGGAGAAGAATGGAACTCCTCTAGCCATTGTTATTGGCGAAGAGGAGATGAAAGCTGGCAAAGTCAGGGTTAAGGAGATGGGACTACGTGACGGCCACCCCGAGAAGGATGGCGTACTTGTCAATATTGATGACCTTGTATCAGAAGTCCGGAAGAGAATATTGAGAAAGTCAAATCTCGAGGAGCTTGTCAAGGAGGCATCCGGATTGAAGGTTGTTGGTGGCATCAGAGGTGAGAAGGAGATTGCAAGTGCAGTCGGAGCAAGTCCTTCGGAACCAGAGAAGAAGGTCGAGGAAGAAAAGACTCCACTAGTGGCAGAAAAGAAAGTAGATGAGAAGAAGGCAGAAGAAAAGGTATTGTCGGAAACAGAAAAGCCAGCGGAAGTTGTTGGGGACAAGTCACAGGAGGCTATCGGAGCGGTACCGGCATCATAGCGGAGGATATCCATGAATTGTAGCAAATCCCTGGCATCATGAGTAGACAAGAAGTCTAAATGAAAGTATGATGGTATGATGGTAGATATATTAGCCAGAAAATGCAATTTCAGAAGCCGATGAATCCCTTTAGTGCAGGGCAGGAGGCTTAAAACTTAAAAGATTTAAGCATTGAAGTCGGTGGATCAAATATTTTCTTCTTCTCCACTCATGTTGCCTACCTCCAGCCTACCCAAGATGGCATGATGTTAACATGCTGACAGCCCGGTGGAGCGGTTGTGGCGCGTCGGTTGATGGCTAAAGGGAGAGGAAAAAGGAAATACGACACTGCACCAGCAGTTCGAACCATGGTACCGTAGATGCCCTGCATATTTATTTGCATTTCGATGCACAAGTTTCTTTGCCGTTTACGTCGGCGTCTTCGAGATCCTTGAGGTGCCTGAGGTCGCCGTTTTCCCATCAGTCATTCAAACATGAATTGTTTTCTAATCCATCGGAGTTATCAGTCCCATTCACCAATGGTACGAAAGCGGAAAGTCACTAAGCCCAAAAAGGCTAGCCAACGGTGACGTGATCGCTAGGTAGTGTCCAGATAGGAGTGGAGACAGTAAGGCGGGAGGGCCAAGCTGAGCACATCATCGCTCCGATTTATTGAAAAAGGGACCTTTTGCTTCCTACTTTCTCCTCAAATCCAACTCTGTACTCTACAACTTCTTTTTGATACCCATCTCCAATTAACAAACGCTTCTTCTCGCAAAACTCCATCAATATGTCTGCCACCGAACAAAGACCAACTCCGTAAGTCGTGTCCTTTGATCTGGGAACATCACATGAAATCTACCCCTCCATGACCCCGCCATTGCGCAATTCCAGCGACTGAAAAATCTTTTTGGGGGCTGCAAAAGTGGTCAAGTTTTGCAATTCTTGCAATATTAGATAGAGCTCCATTATGGACTTGTTTTAACTGTTAAATACAACCTAAATGGGAGCATGAGCATTCATCAATCCCTCTGTTTACTTACTACACCACAACACCATACTAACATCAACCAACTTAGTCTCCGTCTCGGATCTGTCGCCCCAAACTTCAAGGCAGAGACCACCACTGGCCCAATCGACTTCCACGAGTTTATTGGAGACAAATGGGTTGTTCTCTTCTCTCACCCTGAGGATTACACTCCAGTCTGCACCACCGAGCTTGGCGCCTTTGCCAAACTCGAGCCAGAGTTCACCAAGCGTGGTGTCAAGCTGATCGGCCTCTCTGCCAACACCGTCGAGTCTCACGGAGGATGGATCAAGGACATTGATGAGATTTCCGGTAGCAAGCTCACCTTCCCAATCATTGGAGACAAGGACCGAAAGATCGCATACGCATATGACATGTACGTACCCTCAAAAATAGACTATCCCATTCAAATCCCGAAAAGAAAATCCAACTAACAAGGAGAACAATAGGCTTGACCACCAAGACACCACAAACGTCGATGCCAAGGGAATTGCTTTCACCATCCGATCCGTCTTTATCATCGACCCAAAGAAGACCATCCGACTCATCCTCTCATACCCAGCCTCCACTGGCCGTAACACCGCCGAGGTCCTCCGTGTCGTCGACTCTCTCCAAACCGGTGACAAGCACAAGATCACCACCCCAATCAACTGGATCCCAGGAGAGGACGTCATTGTCCATCCAGCTGTCAAGAACGAGGAGGCCAAGACTTTGTTCCCTGAGTTCCGTATCGTCAAGCCATATCTCCGATTTACTCCTCTGCCAAAGGAGAAGACTTCTGCTGCTGTTTAAGGCAGTGGAGTCTTGAGGTGAGGGTTTGGGTACTTCAGGTCGTCAGTTTTGGTACATTGGAGGTATATTATTTTTGAGTCTTTTCGTTGCAAATAAGCGGCATGAAATATGGGGCCCTGGTGATGGACATGTCTTTTATTGAATAGGGAGTTTGATGGGATGAGACTCTCCCTCGCAATGTAAAAATAAAAGTCTTTATGAACAATACCCTTGTGTCTTGATCCACCTGTGATACTTTTGATTTTCTCAAGTCGACTTGAGTCAGAAAACTTTAACTGCCCATGTTTATGTGACAGTGATCTAGCCATTCTGGGAGAATTACTTTTCTTTGGGCCAATCACTGCACCTTTCTCCCCCCCTCTTCTCTTCCTTCTCTCTTTCTTAAGGCCTACTCGTCGGGAAATAGCCACCTTCCGCCTCTCAACTCCTATCCAGTACTCCTTCAGTAGCACCCAAATTACGCACCACGTAAAACAAAGTAATTCGAGATATAAATTCAATAGTCTTCTGCACAGAAGGGATTTCCTTGGTATTAATCAAGGAAATCGCAAACAACGAGTTTATTCGTTCGGCGGATTGATGGGGTTGTGTCTGTTTTTGGAGGATTAGTTGAGAGAGTGTATGTAGGTACAGTGTTCTGATATTGTGCTTTGTGAGAGGTGGATATTGTGGTGTGTGGGATTCAAGGGAGAAGAGGGAAGAGGCGATGGAAAGGGGTTTTACTGTTGATTTTTTGGTGTATTGTTGATTCCCTTGGTTTCGTTCGTTTGTGGATGGAGGTTTATGGGGAGTATTGGTGTGTTATTGAGATGGTGTGTGTTTTAGTTTAAAGGGGACTTGGTTCCTGGATATATATATGGTCTAAGAGTTGGATCTTCTGGGACGGGAATGAAAATCCTCTTCCGATATTATAGTGTCAATTTGTTGATTGTGGGTTTGGCTGGTTTGTGTTGTTATAAAGAGCAGTCTCGACATGTTCGCTGTGAGCTTACGGGGTTTCTTTAGAGGTGTGGGTTGGTTGTGGATGGTGTTCTTTTGGAAAGAACGGGGAGGAGAGGAGGCTCTTGGCTATTGATAGATGGGTAGGAAAGTATAAATTTTCTATTATCTTTCTTTTACATTATACACGAGAGTTGAGGGTATAACTACAAGTATCCCTTCTTTCCAAATTATGGTTTAGAAATCCTATATTGAAGAAGGTCGGAGGTGTTTGCTGGGTAGGGTCATTTCCATTTCTGTAGAAATGCTGAAGAACCTGAGGACGTTGAGCTAGTCTATGATTCTATCGCTTACTTATTTTCCCCAGATTCCTTCACTATAAACACCATTGACTGTTCTAGAAAGTCCAAAATTTCTGTTGTGGAAGAAGTTTTTACTGTTGACTTTCTAAATCAGGTTGTTCATTGGACTCCCATCGTCAAAGGTTTGTATTACAGAGGTTAACAGACCTTAGACTGAGAATTTGCAGGCTTCTTTCCTTCACTTTTGAGGTTGCTTGTGAGGCACTGAAGGATAGTTCTCCTTGGTGCCTGGACAACATTCACCCTGGCTTTATTTGCTCATCCATCTTTGTTCTGTATCCTGGCCACAGTCTTCGTGTGTTATGTTGAGATATTTGGTATTAACTCACTACCCCTCTAACGGAACTAGCGTCATTTTAGGGTATTTAATACCCACCTGTACCTTATTTTACAGTTTGAAGAGTTCTCGCCTTGTCTATCTGCAACGTGTTGTAATAAATTGGTTTTTCATATTGGTCTATGGTGGGGTTTAGGCGTTTAGATGGCTTGCGTTGTATGATTTCATGAATTGGCTCATGAGTGTTTACATGTATATTTGTGGAATTTCAATGTAATAGTACGAGTTTAATTCTAAGTCCTCCCAAGTACACTATGTTTCTTTCTGGTGCCATTACTAAGAGAAGCAAAAGGATATAGAATACCTAAAGATAATTAACATAGCCGGCGTCCTTCATATCAATTATGGGAATTCCTATATTTAAGATAGGACTTTTGACACTCACAAATAACTGCTTGCGAAGACATGAGACTTTCAAGACAACATATCTTTGGTCTTGAGAAGGAATCATTTAGGGCTTTAATGCTATATCCCTTTCGCTCGATTTCCAGAAGTATAAAGATGAAGTGAGTAAGAACTTTGCTACTTTATGTCACTGGATTGATTTTGAAAAGTGCCGTGGAACTACTCAGCGTGATGTTTTACTGTCGATTTCTGGGTTGTTGTCGATTCCTTGGTGGTCATTTGTTTTTGATTTCCTTGAGATGATACATGTCAGTTTCCGATGCCTATTAACGAGGCTATCCTTAGCGCTGTCCTTCAATAGATGGACATTATTCTGATTCTTTATGTTCTATTAGTTACTTTTAAGGCATATCTTACCTCTTCTATTCGTAGTCTGTCTTTTGAGGAAATTTAAGCAGTTTCTTCTTTAGTGTTTAGCCCGATTTTTCCGTGTGGTTTGGGGATAGATTTCGATTGACCTTTACAGTATGGGAGACCAATCAGGGTTGCTTGTAGTGCTATTCAGTTAAACATAGTTTCTTGGAGTGTGGTTGTTAGGATGCTTATGCTTGCAGTAGTTAACGTTATCATGAATTACCCCTTTGTGTCCAAGAAAGATGTTGGATGAAATTTATATCCAACTCTATTGTCTATCTCCTACGCCACCCAGTCCCGAAGGACTTTTCAGACTTCATCTTTGAGACAAGCCACCCCGAATTCGATGTCTAACATCTAAAACAGCTCACATAGCCGGCCCCCCAATTCCCTTCTGGTTTCAACTCGACCCCAGGAGCGCCTGTCTTACCTGGGTCACGTGATTATCCCCGAGGGTTCCTTCCTTCCTATAAAGAACCCCCCAACCATTTTAGCACCTTCTACAACAAACTGTCTTGTGGAGCGGTATCTAGTACCCGAAGCTCGCAAAGGCGCTCATTTTAATCAATTGTACCTAAGGTTGCAAGAGGAATTGAGAAGTCGAAACATCCGAAAATTTGTCTTGTGTATTTACTAAGGAGCTAAGAATGCATCCTTGCGCTTAGCTACTAGAAAGGCTATTATTTATCCACTACGCTACCTAGGTTATGGACACATTAAACTTTCTTAGTTAGCTACAAAGTATCTTGTGGGTTTATCCCACTGTCTCGGGTAATGGATTTCTATAGGTAACCAACGCGGTATAGGTGTGTTTAAAGCGAAGTCGCAACAGATTAATCTTGAACACAGGTGATTTGAATAGTGAGCATTAGCCTACTCAGGAGATACTACAGTGGAAATGGTTTTGTTGGTTTACAGAGTAAAGCCAAATCCAGTAATGGAAGTTCGCTTCTCAATCTTTCAAAACTAAATTATTGATCTTAAATATTGTTAAATATTAGCAATTAAATATCCAAGAATAGCTGTATCTCAACATATCAAATTAATTTCCCTTTCTGGTAAATATGTTGAGTCATCACAGCTCCAGCCCTCTATCGGCACAACAAGGCATAGTAAAAGTATCTCAATTCCAAGCTTCGTAGACTTGTAACTAATATGATATCGCGTAGAGTATAGGTGGTAAAATGCTCTAAGGGGCTTCAAATGGGTGAGTGAAAACTCGACTATATATATGGGGAAATATCTGGTCACATGACTGGTACGTGACCATATCTTCAGTGAAATGGATCTAATAACGCTATACAAAACTGATGGTACGTAAAGGGTGATGATGGGGAATCCGAAAGCCTTAAAGAGCGTGTCGAGAAGAGCATTAAGTGCTCTACTCTCCTGTAGGTCGATTCTCTTCGCGTGATTGCGCTTGATACTTGGTAACGAGTGGATAGATATCTTGAAACAAAAACTTTCTAGATTATGACGGAGGAGAAAATGAAAGGTCGAGATCCAATGCGAAATCAGCACCAAAATGTGTGCAGTATTCTTCAAACTATCAAATGGTCACAATTAGCTTCTGTCTATGGAAAAGGTTTCACAAGTATTTGCTTACCTGCTCTCCACCTAGATGCCAACCTTTGCTCTCGCAGTAAGGAATATCTCCGGGGGTTTTGGGTGAAAAGAAAGCGCAATCGGCACACGAGTCGTGTTTATCAGGGCCTGTGTATCGAAAGACGTATTCCTGGCACGAATGCAGAGTTGTCTCCTCGTCGAATCTTCCCTGTAGCAAGATATTAGAAGGTATATCCAGGAATGTTATTTTAAAGATAGATAGCGTAGTGAGATTTGAGCTAGATGGAGAGCCTTACGTCTTTCTTGCATACCATTCTGAAATGTTGGTTCGCGAATACACTGAAGGTGTTAGTTTTAAGTTTCCCCCCTTGCGTGTTTGGGGACAAGTATTTACCCAGTGGCCAAAACGGCGACTGCTAAGAGGGCACGGAATTGCATGTTGTAGAGGGGAAGACAAAAATGTTGATACTTGAAGCGAGTGGTATATGGAGAGAGTGATGTAAGTGATAGAAGTAATTGGTGTGGGTGGTGTGAAAGATTTGAGAAGTGAGGAAACAGAAGGATATATATTTTTCATTCCTTCAACCTCTAAATAAACCAGTCTTCAAACTGTGACCTCAACGTGTGACGTTCAACTATACTTTCACTCAATCAAATGCGAGACCGAAGACAACATCCCTGAACACTCTTTCACTTGGCTAGAACCTCGCTCCTTAGAAGCTTCCGTATCCTTCTAACGGAATATCGTGATTTTCCGGATCAGGGTATTTCTATGATTCACCTATAGGTAAAATATGATCAGAGAACACAAGGCATTCTCATCGATAATAAGGCGCAGCGTAGGATTACGTCCTTAAAGATCTCATGACTAATAATTGCGCGGTATGCGTATTCGTGTACGCAGTGTAATTCGGCGTATAGTCAAGGCCGTTTGTGATTGGGTTCGTCAGAATTGATGGCGGAGTCGTTGACAATTTAAAGACGCTAGGATAAAGCTTACTTTTTCTCAAAAACTCATGGCTTATAAAGGGGTTCCTTGTCCGACTATCGGCATTGATATGGGATGAACGAGAAGCTTCTGTGCCTATTACAGGGGCTCAGCATTTAACTTTTCATCAACAAATTAAAAAGGCGGCTTTTAAGCGAGAGCGTGACTAGACGTCAAGTATTCGATATTTCAAACTATCGGCCGCGTATTTACTCGTATCTGCTCGTATTGACTTGAGTTCGTATCTGTGATCTCGCAATAGACTTTTCCTCAATCGAATCACTATTACAGTATTAGTACAGTACCGAAAACATACCCAAAGGACAGGTAACAAACAATATAGACTTCTCCCACTATGCGCCCCAATGTGAGTCGCTGATTAGGACTCGTGGCAAGCTGCCTTTTAGCGATGAGTGCCGGGACAAGTCCCACGCATGTGAAGTGGTTTATAGATGTTGTACGCCTTGATGAGCTTTCCTTAGAATATTAATGGGCGGAGCTTTGCGCAAAAGAAATCTACGGTACTTGTTTGCCTTTGACTACATATATCTCCGATAAGAAGTCGTTCGATTCTGATCGATTTCTAATACAAATGAGTACCTTACCATGTCTTGGAAAAGTATACCGTATTAATTGGATTACAAGATACGATTATTTAAATAAAAAATCCGTCCGAGGACCCATTTAAACCATACCTTATAAAAAGTTTAATATCCTATAAAATAATTTACCCTACCTTTTTAGTATTATTTCCTAGCCTCTCTCCTAGCCTTTATGTTTTACCCCCAACCTCATCTAATCGCTCTATCATTTAAACCCATTCTATACCCACAATTAAAGTATATTCTCGTAAGAAGAATAGGACTTAGAATAGACCCTAGCACTATTCTATAAAGTAGCAATAGGGGGTTAGTCATAGATTAAGCGGACAAAATACGGGTTTAATATACGGGGTATCTAGGAATAGCTTCAAGTTCTATAAAATTTATATATGGTTTTTTTGTTACTAAGTTTTCGAACAAGCTCTCAGCTATCTAGTACTGTAATTTAGAGCCTTTAAGCCAATGTGGTGGTATTAAATAAAGCGTCTGAAAAATAATAGAAAACTATAGATTTAAGATTCTAGCCTCCTAATTAGTTAGAGTTATAAGATATTAGTATTTTAGGCTATATAGAACCATACCTTCTAACTTAGTAATACCTTATTCACAAATAATACCTTATAATTTAATTAATACGGTAGTAGTTCGGTTAAGTGGTGGCTCGCGCCGCACCACATTAGCGCAGGGCGCATATACATATTTAGGGATTAGTAGCATCCTACTTTGTATCAAGGTCTTTCATAATTTAACTGTGTATCTTTCTCGTGAAAGGCTAGATGTGACATCAATCCCAGCTACAAATCGAAAAGACCACCATGTCTGGCAATTACACCCTTGTCACTACTACTTGTTATATCTGGGCTTCGTGAATCTTGCAAAGGTTTTATCTAAAACCTCACACCCTTTCCCCTGCGACAATTATCTGATGAATATGGTATAATGGATATTATGACGGAGTCCAAGAGTTCGTATGCAAAGTTTGCCTTGCACCAGCCAGCAAAGAAGGTGCATGGTTGACCAGGTTTGGCAAATATTTCTTCGCAGGTTTAGGAACCACTCCGAACTATCCACTCAACTCAAATTAAGGTACTATTCTCTATTCCAACAGTTGTTTCGCCCTTTTTATGAGCTGCCGAAAACATTTGATTCTACCTTTACCATTCTCCGCTTTGCCTGTTTCGTCCCTTCTAGTGAATACCAGTTGTCTCACATGTGATTCTGGGACTCGTATACTCATATTCTCCCACCTACACTTAGATAGTTCCATACCTTTCAATCTACAACCTATTCTACACCCATCTTAATATCTCCTTATTATCTACTCTTCTAGTCACAACCTTGAATATTCCATCGTACTCGTCATCGCTAAGTAGCCCAGTGTAATGACCAGCTCGTTCAGACAGTCTGTTCTCTTGCGTCAATCCCAGCTGTCTCTTAATTTTATCAAAAAGGTACGTCACGATCTGTATCAGGATCATTGCTTGAACTTGTCCAGACTCTGATGCGGGGAAAGAATTAGCAAAAGAGACTCGATTTCGACCTGAGGGTAACCAGAACGGACTCACGTAAAGGCAATCGACTGAAGGTCATATATGGAATAGGGCAGATGTTCGATTCGCAGTTATTTCCATGAAGTTCTTCGCCAGAAAGCTGGTCGTTCTTGTCGGGTGAAAACCTCCCCGAATTCCCAAAGCGAATGAGCTCATCCATAATCACATCTGCAGCGTAATTCAACTCCAAATCTTCTTGATTCGACCCCAAACTGGCATGCTGTGCTATCGGAAAGAGCATAGCGTCAGTATGTGTTGTGATGTTCTGAAGTTCTCATTCCTGAAATGGGATTTGTTGTGTTACTGTATTGTCGAGAATGTTTCCCGGGACGTTGTAAACTTGAGTTGTCTCGATTGTTTCCAGATTTGTGGCAGTTGATGTTGATTGTTTTCCAACGCTTGCTTCAGGGCCTTCTCTATGCTGGAAGCGATCTCGGGCCTTGTTTACTTTGTTTCGGGCACAAGCTTCGCCGATTGGAGCACACCTGGAAGAGGGGATGGTTTTCTAACCTCGTGGTCGACCCATACGAAATGGGGGACTTGTAAAACAGCTGGTATCCGCACGAATACATCGGTCACATCGATCGCCTTGCCCTTCTCGTAAACATCGCAACTTCTGTCCTTTGTATCGATCACAGGCAAAACGTCTTACCGAAGCGGAGGAGATTGTAGTTAACTCGCTTGACATAGTTACTATTTTGCCAAAATACGAATGATCGTTCTCAGATGATCGACGAGGGCTTTGTTCGGCCATGCGCCTGAAGTTTGTGACCCCTAGGCAGAGAACCCTGTAACCAACATATTTCGTTGTGTCATTGCAAGTAAACGTTGTCCATTTATATATAAAATATGAATCACTTAATCTGTTTTTGATGGGAATGGCTCAAGGGCCATACATCGAGGTTGTACGAAGATATGCAAAAGATTGACTTCCTCTATAAGACATACTTTTCCAGTTATTGCTTGTATCGGTCAAGATTCTATGAATTGTTGGTACTCTCGCTTACTGGCCACTCGGAGCAGCATGTGAATGCAACCCACTGAAAGTCGCCGATAACCAACAGTATGTCCCTACTTAGGTTTCTTTATTTTGTATCCGCATCTTGAAAACTTAATTACACACATCGATACCTGAACGAGGCACTAAAAATTTCCATGATGATTGGCGGTAGGGTATTCGACGACATACGCTCTGTTCTTTTGCAATCGCTTTAAATCTGGAGTGGTGCCACCAGGTTACAAGTAACTCTTGCTGTCGCAGCGGTGGTAAGTATAAGACTTTCCAAAGCATTATTTCTGGTTTTCAGGGGTTAACAAATGCTGCTAGGTTCTCACATACGCTATTACTCGAACTACATATCTCTTCTATTTCCATCCGCTATCAAAATACCCAGGTCCAAAGCTTGCTGCAATTTCCAATATATGGTATGCAAAGGCGTGGTAAGTTGGTTTTCTATACTCAGATGGAGGCAATTAATAACGTTCAAGGTACGGGGGGCGATATCCATAGGCGGTGGAAGAAGCAGTTCGGCAATACGGTGTGTTCGACCCCCGAGCTTCGTAGATTCAATCTCCATTCAGCAATTTGGGCTTTTGGTTTTAATCCGTTTCCTTACGTATGCTAATACTTGGATATTGATCATCTTAGGGGATGTTGTCCGCATTTCACCCAACGAACTCGTCTTTGCAAAACCAAAGGCAATAACAGGTAATTTGAGAGGTACTTGTAACATATTACAAGATAAATATCGACCTGACCAATCTACTAGATCTTTACGCATCTAATGTCAAAATGCGCGAGACATTTACAAAGACAAACTTTCAGAGCTTTGACGAAAAGGAACCGGGTATTACATGGGAGACAGACCCTACTAAGCATAGGGAAATAGCCAAGAAGCTCCATCCCGCATTTTCCCCAAATTCTTTGCGTTCTATGGAACCAGCTTTGCAGATGCATTTGGACCGATTTATAGACAAGCTAAAAATTCACGGAGTGGCAGAAGACGGGATTGAAATGAGCTCGGTTTGTGTCACCAAAGATTGCACAAGGATACTACGAATTCTAACGACTACATTTATGCAGATGTTTGACTGGCTTGCGATGGATGTTGCTGCTGATATGGCATACAGCAGGGAACTAAATAAAATAAAAAACAGTGAGTACCCATGCCAGCCTCAATGCCAAATTACAGAATCGCTGATCACTTGCCACTAGTGAGGCCGGCACCGTTCCTGACTTTGTGTTACCGATTGAACTTCTTCTTGACAGTAACACGAGTTTTAAGGAGATTCCCGCTGCTTATGCCTCTTGTGGCTTTCTATTTCCCACCCACCGCATTTTTAATGCTGCCAACTGCACTAAAAGAAAATCAGCAGAACGTTCAGTCGAGAATTGAGAAACGTGGGAATACCAAGCACCTTGATTTCTTTGAGCAACTATGCCCAAAAACTGGGCAGATACCACGACAAGAGTTTCTTGAACAGGTTGCGGGACAACTTCTGTTGCCAGCATTTGATCCACTCACGAACCTGTTCTGCGCATCTGTATTCTTCCTGCTCTCACAACCACATACTCTCCAGTTTCTTACCGATGAGGTGCGAGAGGCGTTCTCAAGCTACGATGAACTTACTCCCGACTCTTTAGCTCCTCTCAAATACCTGCACGCTGTTATACAAGAATCATTACTCTTCATACCACTGGCTCATGGGGAATGCCCCGGAAATCCCCTGGTGCGATGATCGATGGAATTTTTATTCCGAAAGATATGAGTTTTGCTTGGTAACTCGATTTCGACCAATAAATTTTAATGGTAGAGCTTAGGCGATATGCCAGAGCGCTGTATTTGCAGTTGCGCGCTCAGAAACATATTTCACTGAGCCCCACAAAGATGGTTGTCTTCTGATCATCCAGCTTACGACTCTGTTTTCTCCAAAGACGACAAGAACGCCTTCAGTCCTTTTGGTCAAGGACCGATCCGTCCGTGAAGTTGTCCTGGTAGTAGTTTTGCACACGTGGAAATTAGACTGCTTCTTGCAAAACTAGTTTGGTCATTTGATTTGGAATATGGGAGGAGGAACAATATCGTATGGGAAAGAGACTTCAAGATGTTTGTGATGTGGGAGAAGCCGGACCTCTATGTCAGATTTAATTATCACAAGAATTAGGTCAGTTGCGGTTTTAGTTCTAATTGCCTTTCAAAGAATGTTTCGCGATAATTAGGAAGCTAATTCCTTGGATGGTTAAAGCAGGGGATGGCATTTCCGTACGGTATTCTCTGTTGACTGAGGTATTCAGAACACCCGAGCTAGAGTTGTGTTCATAGTGCATATTGTCCCAGGCTAAATTCCACCTCCGCGGTTCAATCATACCTAATTTCAAGTGTAACCTTATCTACTGAGGGGATGTATGTCACGTGACTCGGTGACTTTTGGCGTTCCACCTTTCAGCTTCGCTTAAACCAATAGAACCCCCTGAATAATTTACCGACTCCGATCAGGGGGGGTAAGGCAGGGAAACCCCACCGGTTGAAGGAACAAGCCGTGTAAGAAACCGCGATACTTCCAGGTAAAATAAGTCCTACGGTTCATAGTTATGACTTTTCAAAAATGCCACGAGAATTCATGGAATTTTCAAAGCGTGATTATGTTCCTTTTCGATGTTTAGGCCATGAGCCTTGAATCGGCAGGGGGTTTTCCCACAGCATACTGTTGGATTGCGAAACTTTCTAGATCGAAAAGATTACTGATGTAGCTGTGTACAGTTGATTCGGCGCTTACTTTTAATGGGTGACCCGACGTGGGTCTAACCTAGAACTGGGTCTTGAGCTTGAGAAAATTTCTCTTTATCGAACATTTGAAAAGAAAGAAAACTCTAAGGCACAAGACCATGCTGGACTTTGGCTGGACTTGGCTGTAAAATAGCGAGGGGCGTGGTATTCTTCATAAAACACCACAACTGTGTGCCAATAGTGTGGGGTAAACTCTGGGGGTTACACTACTTGTGGTTGTGGCGGCAGTTGCTCAGCCACTTCCTCGCTATGGATAGACCTGCATGTTCTGTTGCATTTCGTGAGAGGGGTCCAGTTTCTTGTCTACTAAAAGCATGGCAAAATATCCAAATGTGAGGTGAGATATATGTAGGAATGTATTGGCGCTGACTGTAAGCCCCCTCATTCACCAGACACTACCAATCCGTGACTAACTAGATTGCTTGCAATCCACAGATGATCTGTGGATTAAGTTACTAACCCTGAGATGAGGTGAGAAATTTGAGGGAAAACAAAACAGTAAACTTGATGATTTCGTTATTAAAATGGATAACGCAGGTCTCAGCGCCCAACTTAACTGACGAGATTCAAGAAGGCAAATCCTCAGAGGATGTTAACGGTGTAAGACAATTTTCGTCTTGGCATACCAAGGATATAATCAAACTGAGTAACCATGTGTGTCTTTATTCAATTGGCTCTGGTCACTTTCGGTGAAGTGATACAGTTACTGCAGAAAACAAGTCCATATGATCTGACCTCGGTAGTGTCTTTGATTACTTACAACACAGTCATACCTGTCTCAAAGAGTATGCTGTTGATATCATCATACAGGGACCGTAAAAGAGTATTTCTGGGGTTAAAGTGGTCCTATTGACATAAACATCATAAGAATTTGATTTATGCACTCGTTCTTACCTTCGAATGGAGCTAGCTTCGTCCCCAATATTTTAAGTTGGCGTTTTATAATGTTACCGCTTTTTTGCCTCTCGATTCCTCAAGAATACCCTAGTTACTGATCGCGAAGATTGAATTTCGTCTTCTGTCTACAGTATACCATCACCAAACTTGCATTAGCTCTTACTCTGACCTGCAATATAAGTTGAGATATTAAATGGTTGAGTGGAATTTGTGAAGCAGGTAATCTAAATTTACATTACGATAGTCATGAAAATTACAAGCAAACAACGGCTTCTATCAGAGTGCTCACTTATGCTTGAACAAAAGCAGATAGTATGGGGAAAATGGCCGCTTACTCAAACTGATTATTGTATATACATACCCACTTATGTGGCCGAATTGACTCAGCACTAATACAAACATGACCTAATAGAAATCCCTTAAGGTAATGAGCTGGCGATTGTATGTACAACAGTTACCTTCAGGAGTGAAGATCATTGCAGAAAGAACTACTAGTGCTCTTATCACCTCACCGAGAAGCTCTTCATACATGAGATCAGTGGCGTATGATATGGTTGATTGGGTTGACGAAAAACCGAAATTCTTTTTGCATAATCAGAGTACGTGAGTGGTATTTAAGAGTGTGAATTCCCAGCCTTTACTATCACGCAACAGTCCATCACAATTACATCACATTCCATCAATCAAGAATTCAGCACTTCTTCCAATCCAATAATCTCAAGCACCCAAAATGAAGTTCTCTGTCACACTTCTCACCCTCCTCACAGCCTTTGTTATGGCAAACCCTACACCTGATACACCTGGCAACTTGGAGGCACGCGTTGACTGCACACATTGCCGTTGCTCTTCAGCGGAGTCTTGCACTGTAAGTCTATCGCATATATTATTTCTAATGAATGACTACTGACACAATTCATAGTTCGATGTGAGTTCATTCCCTATACCTGACTCCTGTGAAGATTTAAAGAAGAAAAACGCTAACTCAAGACGTGACATAAGTGCTGCCAAGTAAGTTTTAACAAGCCTAATTCAGTTTCTTTTGCCTTGGCACCACTTGCTAACACAATTTACTAAAAGTAAATTGAAAAGCGTCTTGGAATTGCAGAGATGGGTTGGAAAGGTATCGTCGTTGTAAGGAGTTCTCCTATGGAGTTTTAGCTCGGCCGACGCAAAAGGGGATCGTTCGCTATTATAAAATTCACAACCTCAGAATATAAATGAAACTTTTCTGAATTACTTTTCAAACTTCTTATTAGTGACCACTTTACTGTTCAAAAATATCAAATAGAATATGATATAGTAAATACACTAATGCTGCCTATATGGGCGGAGTTAAAAGGCTTCCGTGATACGTTAGGTATGTAGGAGTATCCGAAGATATCGATCGACTGTTACCCTCCTTTAAGCCTCTCAAGGGTATAAAAATCGAGCCTTCCTTGACACTCTCTACTACTCCAGTCGACCTTATAAGAGCCTCGATATAAGCTAACTTAGCTTCCTTCTCCTCTATCAGCTTATTAGTAATCCTAGATCTCTCTATTGCGAATTCTAGGGCGTGCTCTTATCTCCTTATAGACGCCGCTAAAGCGTCTATCTACTCCTTATACCAAGCTTGTTGTTCTCGTCGTTTAGCCCATTTTTCTTCTATAAAAGCGTTTAGTATTAGAGGGGTATTTTACAGGTTAGATAATACAGACGACGACACCCTCGCAACTAGAGCTACGCTTAACGCTCTACTTACTAGTCAGCCTATATTAAGTAAGACTAGCGTAGCTTATCGTACGAGCGATTTAGCCCTCTTTCATAAGCCATTTTTAGTAGGATTTCTGTCGAATTAGTCTCTAACGTACGCTTACTACGCCTAGGATATCTCTATATATCAGACATGTTAGTATATATAAAGGTATTAAAGGAATTAAAGATCTAGTTACAGAATTCACGATTTTATAAATTTTTATACTAGCGTTTACTTTAGGTGGTTGGCCCACTAAAAAAGCACGGATTACGGAAAAACGGAAAATTCAAAGCTTAATTCGCAACTGACTGTAAAAAGTCGGAAGTTTAGAATTTACTATTTCACTATTCATATTTCACGTTCCGCGTTCCGTAGACCTCTCTCAAACCCCTTTCTTCTTGGTACCAATACAGATAATTGGTACTCGGCACCTGACTTGATGCGTGTAATTCGGGGCTCAGAAAGAAGTTTGCCATCCTGCTTGACAGTCACTTCTTTCACATCCGCACGCTGAATTTCTACTCGGAATATAGCACCACGGAAGACTCGAGTGACGTTGATAGCTTCCCATACCGAAGGGAGCTGTGGGCGGATGAGAAGGCCTTCAGCGTCCCCACGGAGCCCACATAGCCCCTCAACAAAGCAGCGGTAGACCCATGGCATGGTGCCTGTGTTGAACAATTGACTAGAGCGCCCTGCAGTACGAGGATACTGACGACATGCGCCGCGGTAATAATTGGGAATATAGACGGGTAGCTGGCCACGCTGGCAATAGTCCTCCTCGGACGGTCCAGGCAGCATCTTTCGCAATATCTCGTATGCCTTGTCGTTCTCGCCGATGCTGTACAAGCTAAAGACATAGAAAATTGCTGCATGACTGTACAAGGATGCATTTTCTGCCGAACCTGGATATTTCTGGGTCACTCGTCCAATGTCCTCACGCATCTTGCTATATGGCGGTCCGAACATGGCAACTCCGTATGGTGTGTCCAATTGCTTTTCAACCTCCGATATCATTTTCACTCGTTGTTTCTCGCTTGCTGCACCGCTCAGAATCGACCATGACTGCGGATTGAGCCAGATTCGACCCTCCACATCCTTTTTAGTACCGAAAACCACGCCGTCATCGGTAATGCCTCTTGAAAACCAATCGCCGTCCCAAAAATATTCATTGGCAAGCGAATTTAGTTCACGGGCTTTTGACCGATAGTGGGCTGCTGACTCAATATCACCTATGTGCTCACAAACAGTTGCCCATAACTTCAGTGCATATCCGGTCGCCAAAGTCAGCCAGCCAGAAACACCTCTACCCTTGTACTGTAGGGAATTAGCACTGAAATACTGTCACATTTATCGGAGAAAATCTTACCCCCACCATATTCATGGGATCGCACCAATCGCCTTGAGCAATATAACTCAGACCCCGATCATCGCGAGAGGAGAGGAGCCAGTCCATGGCACGAGAAATACACTGGAAGACGGTATAGGTTTTTCCATCCGAGATCTGAATTGACTGCTTCAGCAAGCCATAGTCGGCTGTCTCGGCTAGATATACGTCTAGAGTCACAGGTAACCATACGCAGTGATCAGTGTGGGGGATCTGGTTGATATATTTCAATTCTGCACCTTCTGACAACAGAATCCCGTCTGGCATGGATCCGTTGGTCTCCTGTTGCGAGAGAGCCGTGAGAAGCGCTGCCCGAGTCACCTCTGGTTTGATATAGCTCATTCCCATCCCATCTTGCAGGAAGTTTCGAGTTTGTGGATCGGTGGTCAGTCGATTTACGTCTCCATGGTAGTACACTTGTCGTGGCAGCCAGTGATTGACGAAGTTGTCCAAATCCTTGTCAGGTGTAGTGATTTCGAGGCATCCACGCCCCTTGCTGATATACCCCGCATAGTCGCGTGCGGCTTCGGCAAACCCCTTTTTGCTCAAGTATTTGCTACGCATGGCGCGTATTTCTGCGTCATCAAAGGCAGGGCCAAACAAGAAGCGATACTCGCGCGCTTCATCTGCTTCTAACGAGATGCGATACTGTACAGCGGCTATCGGGGTTTCATGTCGCGCATCCCCTCTTCCCAATTCGGGCTCCAACAGCGAGGAAGGGTTGTGCAAACCGCCTTCGCCTTCAAAAGCTTGCTGCATGGTCTCCCAAGAATTTGGCGAAGTTTCGCACATGAAGTATGTTTTATCCTTAAAGAACTTATTCTTAAAGTAATCTTCTGCTTTTTGATACGGAGTGACGCTGCTAGCTACCACACCCCCGAGATCCTCGCGGTACTCGGCCGACTGATTCATCCACGACATAATCCCGATTGGAAAGTACGGATACACGCTAATCTTCCTCAGACGACCGGACAAGTTGGTTACCTTGATAGTCCACAATTCTGCCACATCATGTGTAGGGAGGCTCAAGGTCATCTCAACCCGGATTCCCAAGTTTTCCACAGTCCAGACAATGTCGCTCTTCCCTACCGAGAAAATGAATCGGTCCACCGGCACACGTACTGGTTCGTAGGGGGCAGAGAACAGCAGACCTGTTTCCTCATCCTTGATATAGACAAATCGACCTGGATGATGTGTGTAGTAGTTCTTCTCCGGCTGCATAAACGTCTTTGCTTCCAGGTTGGGGGCGTTGGCATACTTGGCTGGCTCTGGCTGCATGTATTGAGAGGTGGCGTAGCCGCGACAAGTAACTTGTATCATCATGCTCTTGTTCCACAGAAAGCCGTCGGCTTTAGGCATCGTCGTCGGGTTGGTCAATTCGTACCGCTCGCCATTGTTGGTGGGATGTAATAAGTTGGACATGTTGACGGTTTCGAGGGGAGCTTGTTTTGCTTCTTCCGGTCATCAATTGAGGTTGGCTTTGGCTCGAGTTGTAATTGCAGAGAATGACCTTATTATAGGGAGCACACTGCCGGTATCGTTTAAAAGATGTCTCAAAGTCAGGTGCTTTCCTGGGTGAACTGGTTTGCTGTAAGACGGGACGCAAAGTATCCCGTTTAGGCTAAAGCCAACAACCGTACTTCAGCCGAGCTTTCAGGGGCATCGAGTCGTACTTGTCTTCCAAGTTCCAAACAAACTCAATTTCCAATCTCTTCATTCACTCGACTTCTTTATTTATTCATTTTCTCATACTTATATCCATTGAAGATACTTCTAGAAAGATATCTAGATAATCTGTAATTCCATGAGAGCAATTCTTATGTTCACTTTCGTCGGAATCTTCGCTTAAGCGAAATCAGAACATCAGAGTCCGAGTTCCGGGGCTTCCTGACAGTTACCATTGATGATCATCACCTGCATGGTCATCATCCACGTGTGAGTATCCGGCACGTGGGTTACATCGAAATCTTACTAAGCTTCGTATGACCGATCTGGTGTAGTACTGGCCCAACAAGCTAGACGACCTGGAGACGCTCTGGGCCCCTTACGATCTGTACTATTTCCAGAGCCAACCCCAGATTCATCTTGGAGCACGAGGCTGATGCCATCTCAGATGACCCATCGTCTGCGATATCGGACGCTCACTCTTCTGTCCAGCCTTTGAAACTTGGTAGAATACCGCAACCGAGAGACATGAATGAAACGCTATCAATAAAAGATTTCCAACAAATAGCAACGGTCTACTTTAATCTTCCAAGTCGTCTTCGAGGTCATTGAAGCGAACTGCCGTGCTGTATCGGCCATCGAAATCATTCGGCCCCACCATTTTCAGAAAACCCCCGGTACTTCATGCTGATCTTAAGGGAAGAGTGAATTATGTGAATCAAGTCTTTTGACTTATTGTCCGGCACGTGGTGGACAAAATAAGCGGGACTTTTTTGTCCGTGTGTTTTCATCACCCTTTCATTTAGTACGTCATAAGATAGGACAATATAGTAAATGCTATAAGTACCCTTCTTTTACGATTAAAACACGATTTCTATAAGATGTTATAGACTAGGGAATAAAAATAACTACCTAGGTAGTCACTAGCTAGAGCGTCCGAAATAACTTCAAATTGGTTAAATCTACTGGTTTGTTGCTATTATATTTATATTAAAGTGCTATGAAAATATACGTGATTTTGGTGAATAAGCGATGTTCACGCATAGACAAAAAGTCCCGCTTTTTATGTCCACCGCGTGTTCGGATAATTGTTTTAGAATGACGATGTGTTGGGGCAGTGGGCTGGGGATATGGTTGAATGAGTTGTCATTGTTTTACCATTATTGGTTCGTATGGGTAGAAGGCACATTCACTTCATTCAATTGAGATGGTGAAATGTCCATATACGACGCCTGGATACTTTGATGTAGATGCTCAATGATCCTTTTGATATATTAGCAAACTTTTGGCTCAGCATATCATCGTCTCTAATTCCCTAGGATTAAATCCCGCTCCCACATGGGGTACATAAAGTCACCAAGGATAACTATTTGCTTATTGAAGCATTTTACCCATAGTTTATGCGGGGCATGGGTCTAATTTGTCTCGTTAGTTTACGTTTCAAACTCTGAATTACAGTATTTTTTGTCTTTTTTTATTTTACTTATTACTAAGCTACCTTATTAATTAGATTATAAGATACAATTATTTAGTTTAAAAATCCGTCCGAGGACCCATTTAAACTATACCTTATAAAAAACTTAATATCCTATAAAATAATTTTACCCTACTTTTTTAGTGTTGTTTCCTAGTGTGAGGCTCGCAGAGCCTCATATGGATTACGTCAGCATCTGTGATGCTCATGGAT
Source organism: Hymenoscyphus linearis (assembly GCA_900536425.1). Lineage (NCBI taxonomy): Eukaryota > Fungi > Ascomycota > Leotiomycetes > Helotiales > Helotiaceae > Hymenoscyphus > Hymenoscyphus linearis. The sequence goes on along the minus strand of UNPR01000346.1, from coordinate 3,280 downwards.
AACGTCAGCAGGCTGACGTAACCGCACCTGTACATATATGGCCATTCTAGCCACCTTCACTCTCTACACACTTCACATATTACACATCTACTGTACCTACGCGTAACACCTAGCCTCTCTTCTAGCCTTTATGTTTTACCCCTAACCTTATGTAATCGCTCTATTCTTCAAACCTATTCTATACTAACGATTAAAGTGTATTCTCGTAAGAAGAATAGGACTTAGAATAGGCCCTAGCATTATTCTAGAAAGTGGCAATAGGGGGTTAGTCATAGATTAAGCGAGTGATACGATAGTACTTCGAGAGCGTCGAAATCTCCGGACGGCGATATACTACACTATAGATAAGGTAGAAAGTGGTTATTATAGGGTTAAGGACGATATCGATTTTAAAGAAGCCGAGGCGGGTATTACAACTGATAGCGGAGATAATACTAAGGATACCTTCGATAGCGACAAGGACAAGGAATCCTCTCCTAATTCGGACGAAGAGGGCGGAAATCGGAAAAAGGTAACTCCGTAGCAAAAATACGAAAATAACCTGTAAAATAATCTACTGTACTTCTCGACATATAAAAATAATCTATCGAATAATCTGGTCAAATAATCCGGGGTGCCAAACAGGGTCTTAGTAAGTTTGTTTTTTTCTAACAATTTCCAGGAATCGAGTACAATATTGCATTAATGTGCTAGCTTATTTACACAAGACTCAAGGAGGGCGGCAAACTATCTCTCTCCCGCTTTTCTCGAGGTGCATATACTGCCAGAACCATATCCGTGCTCGTTGCAAGCGCTCGTATCTGCAATCCGAAGCGTTTCGGCACGACTCCAGACAAGCAATAGATGGACTCTCGAAATTAGTCACATAGTGGAGGAAAGGCAAACGAAAGCTTGAAAACAGCAAGATGAAGGATATCCTGTCAAAGTTCAAAGAGGTTATTGAGATTCATGCTGTTGGGGTTTGGGACATAGTCGCTTCAGTTGCCTTCAAAGATTATACCTTCGCTCTAGAACTGTCGCCCAAAATACAGAGCGCATTTCAAGCTCTTGCAATTAACGGATGCAGACCACTGTTTGCACCGGAGGTATTCAAGAATAAACTAGCCCAGATCAAAGGCATGAAGCAATGCTGGTTTTCTTTGGCACGCATTCCGCAGTGGGGGGTGGTACTGGTCATCAAAAGATATTGCCGTGCCCGATATTTCCCTTCTCTGGATGATTTTAGTTAGAAGGGTAGGTAGGGATCGATAAACCTACACTCCGCAGACTGAAATTTTCGCCATGAATTTTACCAATGCGAAGGGTCCAGATGTAGTCGCTCAAATCAAGCAATCCAGGTTCATTAGTCGTAGAGAAATCGAAAAGTATCGGAAACCTAGTTTAGGAGTAAATAAGTACATTAACATCAATGTTCGCTTATTCGAAGACCTTACCACTGTCGAAAGTAGGAGTGCTACCTTTAGGAAAGTCTTAAATCCAGAGCCAACGTCAAAAGGAGGTCGTGACAAAACGTAGACATAGACGATAGTTGATGGAAAGAAGCTTTTAGAGGATAAAGCCCACCAGTTCGAAGCAGATAGGCTCAACCCCGACCAAGCACCGTTTAAGAGCCAACCTCCTTCGCCCACATCACCTATAACCTTTGCGAAAACTGACGCACAAAAGGCTCGCGAAGCCGAAGAAGACACAGAGCCTAAAGATGAGGAGCCGGTGTTATAAGATGATTCTGAATGTAGGGAGGTGCCCACTTTTGTAAAGAATAAAGACGCAGAATCGGAGGTTGAGGAACCTTTCGATAAGGGTTTGGCAGTCTTCAAGCCGAGAGGTGATAATCTTGCACAAGAAAGTATAAAGTTAAATGTACCTGCCAGACATGACAAGACGAATGAGAAGAACAAGACACAGAGCCAAGTTGTCAAGAAGAGGAAGTAAAGAGATCCTGAAATTTTTGGTTTGAGTACAAAAATAATGTTACTGGTATAAATAAGTGGTATAATAATCGTATATTAGACTAAAGAGTGTGGATTGCAGAGTCCGCCTGTATGCTGATATGGCCGCGTGAGTGACCAACACGTCCATCCCGTATCCTGAGTCTCGGATGAGTATTGTATTCAGGATACTGGAATCGCAGCAGAGATGACCTGAGCGCTTTACCATTTAAGTCACTTACCAATGATATATTCCTTCCTACGAAATACCCACAATTTTAAACACTGAATCCACTCGCAGTTGAAAACAATTTCCCTTGGATTCTTCGCAGGTTAGTCCCGTGATCGTAAGAGTGATTCCAATCTAGTCACACAATTGTTGTTAGATCTTAGGGCCCCAGTGGAACACTGTCCAAAATAAGAGGAAAACTTGGGATTCTTGTACAACAAACACAAGACCACTGCTTATTGAAGATAGTAAACACACATTTGGGATATCTGCAATGGTTGGGTTATGTGTCTTGATGAATACAGCATAACGGAAGCCTCAAAAAGTCACTGTGCCTGTGTATATCTAAGTCGCGTTGAATCTTCACTCAATTCGAACATAGAAATGAGCATTCTCAGATGATGACAACACTGATGCTTGTTTCATTATTTAGAGCAAGAAAGTACAGTACTTCAATTACTCCTTTCCAACAAGATCATGAAACCGACAGTCACTATCAAGGCCAAGAGATTCACTCACCCACCAAGCTCACCTCCCTTAGCCCCCTGCTTAAAAGAACCAAAGTCCAACTCTCTATCTATTCCACGCGTCGCCAAAGACAATTCACTCATACCCGCGGAAAACTATTCACTGTTTACTATTCACTGGTTACGCCTTAGTATTCACTATTTATGATTCCGTATTCACCATTGATCATTAATTATTTACTACCTATGATCCACTATCAGCTATTTACTATTCACTGTTTAATATATACTATTCACTACTTACCATTTTTCCTTCACTGGTTTTTATATATAGTGTATTATTCACCAGTCCTCAATTACCATCCATTATTTTATATATATCATTCACTGTTCACTATATAATTCACTATTCACCATCTATTAAATAACATTCACTGTTTTTCTAGATACTATTCACTATCTACAATCTAACATTTCCATTCACCATCTACTCCCTTTAATATTCACCGTTTCACATATACCATTCACTATTTAATTTAATTTAATTTAAATCTATTTAACGTCCGGCGAATGCAACTAGCCCCTATGAAGCTACGTTCTAAAACATCCCTAAGTAGGGCAAAGGACGCTAGGGGGGTGCCCTAGAGGTCAAGGGG
>UNPR01000350.1:0-30607 GCA_900536425.1 Hymenoscyphus linearis | reverse complement strand
GGGGGGGTATTTATGGATATAGTGGTGTTTATTGTGTTGGTATTTTGGGGTGGATTTCGAAGGAGGAATTGGTTTTTTGGGGTTTGGTGGGGTTATGATTGGGGTTGGGGTTGTGTATACTTATTTTGTTTTCTTGAGCGAGGTTTTTGGGGGTTTTTTTTATGAGGAATGTTTGAGGGATTTTCTTTGGAGCCTGTAGGTTTTAATTAGGCGTTTTTTTTTAAGGATATCTATTGCGCATAGAATGGTAGGTGAAAATGCTCTAAGGAGCCTGGAATTAGACGTGAAAACTCTAGCTATATACAAGTGGAAATGTGGGACCACGTGACATGACACACGTAACCTAAGACCCCATTCCCAGTTTGTGACACACCCCTTAGTTCTAGGAGCTTTAAAGCAAGTAGAACTAGAGAACCAGAGACCCTAATATATAAGCTAGATTACAAAACTGTTGCGACGTGGGATGAGTGAATAGTAAAGGATATAGTGAATAGGTTCTGGATGTGGCGTAGTTTGGGAGGCATCAGCTGATCAGCCCTGACGAGCTGGCGAACCCTGGTAACGCCACCAAATATCCTACTATATAATCAAGTAGCTAGACCTTCTGAAACCCACTAGGGTCTAGAGATCAGAATAGTTCGATATTCCTCGCAATAGCGAATATCGACCGAAAATGACAACACCTTCGCCTTCTGTTGGCGCTCCTGCCCCCGGAGCGTCCAACCCCCAAACCCCCTCTACGATGCCCCGTGACCCGGCCGGTCTTGCCGAGTACATGCAGCGCGAGCTTGATGCCGTGCTACGTGAGCTTGGCGGCAATACAACCGACGACGACCCAATCAAAGGCGAGGAGCCTATTTACGCGGCCCCTCCTGTCGAAGTCCCCGATCTTGTCGCCGATCCCATCAATGACTTCCGCGTTGGTGATTCTGTCAATCGCCGTGTCACCACCAATCCTCCTTTCGCCGTTGCTGTTCGCACGCAGCATGTCGAGTCCAATGTGTGCGTTGATATTCCGATCGTTGAGCCGCGCCCTGCAGAAAATCTGGTCGTCAACACGACAGTATCACCTTTGACCTCTGGCGCTGATTCGGGATTCATGCAATTCACGCAGATTACGCGTGCAGCCAATAACCGTGCTCGAGCTTCCGGCAGCATGGTTGCAACGGTTGTTAGTGCCAGAACGAGGCAAGAAAAGGAGGCGGTGGAGGAGGAACAGCTCAACCGAGAGCAAGGCGAGAAAGGAGGTGGAGAACTAGGAGGGGCTTGATGAGACAGACATGTTTGGTCTAGCTAATTAGTATATATCTATTGTTATTACATTAACATAAGGAGAAAACTGATTTGAATATGGAGTCATTTCACAAATATTAATCAAGTAGGAGAAGGGAGAATGTCTGTAAATACACACTTCATTGCTATTACATGAAAACAACAAGAAAACCGATTCATGTATGTGTTTATTTTACACGTATTCTTTATTTAGTAGACAAGCTAGTATCTATTAGTAACCAGTTATAAAGTTTACAGCAAAACAACAAGAAAATTGATTCGTATAGGCATTGCTTTTACATATATTAAGCAGGTAGTAGAAAGATAGATACCTATTGATTTCCTTTTTATCAATATTCCTCCAAGACAAGAAGGAATTTGATGTAGAGAGTTGTTTGCTTTACAAATATTGTATAAATAGCAGATAAAAGAATGTCTCATAGGATCTATTCGTTGATATTACATTATAATAAGAAGGAAAGTAAATGGAATCAGTATTGCTTTTACAAATACCCTTTAAGCAGTTGATAAGATAGTATCTATTATGAACTATCAATTAATATTACATTACAACAACAAGGAAACCAATTTAAGGTGGTATTTATTATACGAACATCACTTAGTTGCTAGATAAAAGGAGATCTACTAATATGCATTTATCATTATTACATTAGAACAACAAGAAAACTGATTTCGAGAGTTGTTTACTATACAAATATCGTATACGTACTAGATAAAGGGCTAACTATTAATATCTACTTATTGAAGTTACATTAAAACAAGAAGAAAGCTGATTTGAAGAGGTATCCGTCTTACAGATATCTTGTAGCTGTAGGAGAAATACGATCTGTCAGTATCTATCACCAATATTATTGTATAAAAAGAACTGGAAAACGATATTTTGTCGAGAAACTAGTGGCGGAATCATATAGAAGTAACTATTTCTATAATCAGTCACGAGAATGTTATAATACGTCAGCTTAAGTCACGCAAATGTTATGAATCTGCCCAGGTGATGACTGGCTCTTTCTACCACGTCACGTGCCCCATAATGCGATGACGTTAAAATACCATCAGAGAAGCTCATTTGACATTCAAATCATTGCAATATCAAAAGATAAGCCATCAAAATCGTCGTTTTTACTTCAAAGGGCTGTTTGGGAGTGTATAGAAGTGCATGAAAGTTCATGGAAATTACGCGAGATAAATAGGGGGGTGAGTGCGCATTATCTAACTTCATACAACTTCATACAACTTCGTAAAGCGTTCCTAAAAGAAACTGCCTGAATACTCAAAGAACTCTATGACTGCGAAATAAAGACACTGCTCTCCTAAAATCCCACGCTGCGAAGTGAATCGGTGTCGCCAACCCAAGCCCCGTCGCCTGATAGTAGACCTCTCCCAACCACCTTCAAGCACGTTATTCCGGCCCGACCGGAAATAAACACCTCCGAACGCACACTTCCCCTCAATTTAAAATATTCAGCAACCTGTCGCACAACCCTTCTACAACCATCTCCGCAACAACATCTTCCTCCCCTCTCCCCATCACCACAACTTCTGTTTCCATCGCGCACTCACAGGTCAGGATGGAGGACCATCAGGCAAAGCTCTTCTCTCGTCTAACTGATGTTGCCTCTCGCTTGTCGGAAGGTTTGATTGATGTAAGTGGACACTCCTCAACACCTGGTGGGATCCAAGCTGACGAGAAGCAGCCCAGTCTACGCAGTGATACCATCAGAGAGGCAGAGGCAAGCCTCTCATTTGATGGGAGAAAGGTAAGTTCATCATCCTCCATTGATGTCGGATACGATACTGATGGAATTTCAGACTTGGTTGATGGTAGATGGAGCTGCCTCGCAGCGACACGCCAGATCTGGTGTGGTTCCTGTTCGTATTGATGGCGTAAGTACCTCATCCTCTGGCCTCAATGCATCCTACTCTTCAGTTCAGTTCATATCGACTAACGAGATCCAGGCAATTGAAGCAACACTTGTCTCCCAAGGAGGCTTACGTAATGACTCCATCCTCCAGAACGATGAAGAACCTTGCTTTGGTCCAGACCTTGAACTCTTCCCCATTGCAAAGGACCCTTACACTGGCTTGCCAACAAGCGAGTACCTTGACGTCTCAGCGGAAGCCCATCACCAGTGGTTCGCTGCAGAAACTGTCAAGAGCTTCCTTGTCCATGCTCGCCGCCATTGGGGTTTCTATGAGGTAATGGTAAATCGAGAAGAGCTAATGTGTATCCGTCCTGGGTACGGTCTACCAGAGCTATTGGATGATAAACTCGAGCAAGCTCCTGATGGAGATAGAGTGCCAATACAGCTGACCATCAACGAACGCGAGAGGCTGAATCGTCTTCGGGCTGTTACTGACGATGCCCTTATGATCAAAGCAAGCAGGACTGATCCAAGTCAGCAGGAGCAAGAAGCTGTCTCTCAACGTTTAGAAGAGAGGATTAAGTCAAAGCTTCATCTTACTGCTATCAGGTTGGGTGTTGATAAGCTTGGTCTTGATGGAAGAACCCTTCTTGGATTGTATTTACGAAAGCTTGCTGATGAAATCAATTTCCTCAAGGACTTGGTAAGTGATCATCATCGTCCCCCTTTCGTGTTCTTGAGGTCAGCCGATGTCGATGGTGCTGCATTGACCTCACTCAACCCGTTTTGTTTCTAGGATGTCATCAGCTAACAAGTACCATAGCACGGTGAGGATATTTCAAAACCAGCAGACGGTCTCTCATCACGTCCCCGACTCCCATCCTTCCCAAGATGGACAGCAACATACTACCTGAAGTTCCAAGCCGGGTACCTCTCCCCCGCGGCTATCGAAGCACTCTATAACAAGCACGAGACCCACACACTGTCACAATATGTCGAGGACGAACTTGAGAAACTTACACGATGGCCAACAGCAGAAGAACTCCGTCTCAAAAGACGTGTTTGAGGTATACGTATCTGGATCCATTGAAATAGAATACTGCCGAGGGTTGTTAGGAATGGTAGTTGTATGTCGTTGATAGGAGAATTTGATTACCTTCTCTCTCACCACGTCGACGGTGCTAATATGATACCAGAGCGGTTCCATGCAAGACTGAATGTGGCTATATATCCTCAACGTCGTCTTTCCTAGAGGTTCATTCTATATATACCCACCACCACCACAACCACCTGTTATGAGCCGTAACTGACAATCCCACCTCCAGAATCTACAAGCCAAAGCTGAGTAGAAGGGGCAGAACGTCCCCGTCGACGTCCGTGTATCTCAAGGTGAGTGAGTCCTCCACCCCGTCTTGAAATACAGACCACCAACCATATCTACAAGCCAAAGCCGAGTAGAAGGGGAAGAACGTCCCCGTCGACCTCCGTGTATCTCAAGGTGAGTGAGTCCTCCACCCGGTCTTGAAATACAGACCACTAACCATATTCCAGATAACCGCCAACTCATCTCGCCAACGAGATTTCAACCCCTTTCTTCAAATCAAGAACATGTATGTCGTCGTCGCCACCAAGCAAATCTCAACCATCTTTCCTGAACATTAATTTAATTTCCTTCTCATTCACTTACTTACCTAACTTTTCCAAAGCAGGAGAAACGGAAATGGTTTAAGTTGCTCAATCACAAGAGATTTGACAATCTCTGCCAACATGACCTCGTCATGTTGGTGTGGTGTCGTCGCCCAAAGACAAATTTCGAGAGATCGAAATCCTCTTTATCCGCAACCCTTTCATGACCATCGCGGAGTAGAAGCCGCACTTTAGTGGGAGATACCAATAAGATGTAAGTACATCAATTTCGACTACATTCGGTGCGTCCTAATTTCATTCATATTCATCGAAAGAGATTAAGAGATGATAATTCATTTAAGTTCCTTCTCATTCACTTACTTACTTAACTAACTTTTCCAAAGAAGCCGAGTCGGAACTGATTGTTCAAGCACAAGATATTTGACAATATCCACCAACATGACCTCGTCATGTTGGTGTCGTCGGTGGTTACGCAACGACAAGACAATTTAGAGAGGTGGAAATTTGTATTTGCTTAATGACCGATGAAGTCATTCGTGACCATCGAGGAGCGGGGGGTGGAGGTGGAGGTGTAGGTGGACGTGGAGGTGTAGGTGGAGGTGGAGGTTGAACATGCGAGAAATGGGGATTAGTTGTAAGTTGCATCATATTTTCCTTGTGACTTTGGATCCCTTTTTTATATGAGGTAATGGTTTTGCTTGTATATACGTTTCTTTACTTGTCAGTGTGTGTCAAGGGCGAATGTACTGTACATTGGTGAAGGAGATCTCTTTCTATATATACCCTCGACAAAAAAACCAACAAAACAAAAAAAAAGAACAACCTCAAACGACGCCAAGTCACCTCAAGCGTCACACCTCGCCTAATTACCTCGTCAACACACCTCAAACGACGCCAAGTCACCTCAAGCGTCACACCTCGCCTAGTTACCTCGTCAAAACACCACACGAAGCGAGGCACCTCCCCCTTTCAATAGGGGTGAATTCCCACCACAGACAAACTCGGCCACGACATCGGAGTCCATCTCTAATTTCAGCATCGGCACAATGATGCAAATCTCCGAATTGTTCGTCCAGGCCAACAATACAAATATGCAATTTCTACCCCGACATGTTTTCAAAAAAACAACAACAAACTCACCAGCCTTCCACAAAAAAACTTCAATTACACATCGAAATGGCTAGACACTTGAAGCCAGTGGAGGCTGGTGAGAAGAAAAAGAATCCGACTCAGAGTCGGAACCAGAACCAGAACCAGAATCAGAATCAGAATCAGAGCGGGAACCAGACGTGGGAGTGCGATGGAGGGTGTTGTCGAGGCTGCTGGTCAGGTAAGTTGTCCTTTGACCTTGAGCGATGAGATATCGCGGGTTGTGAGGAGCAACGCAACTCCATCACGTTACAGAGCAATTAACTGACCTGATCTGATTTCTAGTCTGCAGACAACACTGCTCCGGAGCAGGAGATGGGTGATGGGGGAGAGGGGGAAGAGATGGTAAGTCGCGCTTCTCACTCGTGGCTAAAAGGTCAATTGGACTAATTCATCGATTTAGGAGTTGGACGAGGCGGAGACGGGTGATGGGGGAGAGGGAGAGGAGATGGTAAGTAGTACTTCTCGTCGCCAAACGCACAATCAGACTAACCCATGGATTCAGGAGGTGGAAATGGCGGAGACGGAGGAGGCCCAGGAGGGGCAGGGTGAACAGGAGAAGGGGGTAAGTAGCACTTCTCATCACCAACACCACAACCACACAATCACACAGTCACATACTAATCTAATCCATCTCCACAGAAGGGAAGAGGTCGTGTGGAGTTGCCGATGGAGCAGCGCTTCCCTAATGGACGAAACTCGGGGCGACCACTACCAGAGGACCGCAGAGAGTACGGACAGCCACAGATCCAGATGAACGAAGAAGAACTCCTTCAGATTCGGGATGGAGCATGGCTGTCTGGAATGCGGCTCGACACCTTTGCCGCGGAGGATAGGACCTGTTGTATGCTGCCCAAGGGTGTTCGAATCACCCTAGAAGAGTTCGACCGTCTCTGCGAACTCCGCCGCGCGAGGAATGGGGTTGTCCCCCCTCCTCGATTGGGCAGAAACACAGGTCCTTTCGACGACCAAATTCGTAAGGCCTGCGCTGATCTCGGGCGGAGATTGGCGGCACGTCTCAAGCGTGCCCGTCAGGAGTACGATGACAATGGAGGCGAGGTGGAGAACAAGAACCGATGGGAACGGAAGCACGAGGTGGCGGTCCAGAAGCGGGAGAAGAAGAGGGAAAAGTTGGCTGCTGGGAAGGCGAAGGCGAATCCTAAGGCCAAGGTATCTGCTGGCAGTGCTGAGGTCGAGGCGGATGCTGGAGCTGGAGCGGCGGTCGAGGACCAGGAGGAGACTCTGTTTGTGTCAGAGGGGGAGGAGGAGGAGGAGACTCTGTTTGTGTCGGAGGGGGAGGAGGAGGATGAGGAGGAGGAGGAGGAGGTGGAGGTGAAGGAGGAGGAGCAGGAAGAGGGGGGTAATGGTGGTGAGGGTGTGAGTGGCCTACGGCTTTGGGGGAAACTTGTTAACCCTGACGACGATGATCAAGATCTGTATGGCGCCACCCCTCCGCCATCCCCATGAGAGGGTGTGTGATTGTTTGTGTTTCTGTGTTTGAGTAATTTCCTTCTCTACTTTCTCTACTAGTAGTACTCAATGAAACCACTTCTCTCCTCTCAACTCATGATACTACTACTCAATGAAACCACTCTCCTCTCAACTCATGATACTACTACTATTCAATGAAACCACTTCTCTCCTCTCAACCCATAATATTCATGCTCTACCAACCTTCTTGTTCCCATCTCTAAAATCTTGGAAGTCATGAAGTCGAAGTTCTCCTTACTGACCCTCGCTTAATCAACCCTTGGCAGGTATCCACCTGCCAATAGTTATATCTCCGTTTATCATTATAACAGACACAACATACCACTCAATATTCCCCAATATACATTACAACCCTTTCACAATCCTTCATACAATACCGTCAATCCCCACAATCTCCCTCTATATATAAATCTCGAATTTCGCCTATGGCATACATCCAACCCACATCCAACCCACAATCCACAACCCACAATCCACGAATATCCCAAGTTCAACCCATCCACCCAGGTCCTAAGACGAATTCGATATAATACACTACACCACTTTAAAAGAGATACTCTATACGGTACATTATCTTAGAAGATCAACCATGAATTCCGTGCTACGATAGCTAATTCAAATCCGACTCTTTTACATTATCCCTAGGTAGGGATAGCGGGTTAATCACGTGGACGTGGGAGTCTTGCTTGCCTATACTTAATAGGGATGTAAGTAAGTTAGCTGCTCAGATCCAACAGATCCATCGATGCAGTATCCCAAGAAATCTATTCCATACGACGAGTATAGAGTCGAGTCGACTAACACCACGCACCCACGTTCCCAAAGATGGTCAAAAGTAACATTACAAGATTACAATTGCACCTCTCAACATTCCAGAACTAGGCCTAAAGCTGAGACAAAAGTCAAGAGGCTAAGAAGTTGAATAGCAGTGATAGCGCAAAGATTGATACTGTAGTGAGTAGCAGAATAAGACGGAGTAATTTCATTTTAATTCAAATTTTGTGTTTTGAGCTTAGCCTCTACATTACAGTATGTATGTAAGTCCCCCTAATAGCAAACGATCTTTAAGCTCGAGAATCTACTTAATACAAAGAGAGCAAGCAAGATCGCGGAAATGAAAGTGGTATATTGCAATCATCATCTAAACCCGACCAAGCCACCTGGCCCCGCTCCGAATCCCACAAAATAGTTTTACCTAGCCACGCAACCCAGAACGAGAAACGAGAAACGAGAAAAAGGAAAGAGAAAGAGACGATAAAGAAGTGATTTAGATCATCTTCATATCACTCCCCGTCAAATCCTTACTTCCCGCCTGCGAATTCGAGTTCTCGTCCGAGACTTTCCGGTGATGATGTCTATCATTCGCAGGATCATAACTCGCAGTTCTATCTCAGATTAGCTTCACAACTTCCCAAAAACCCCCAGGGACAATCTCAAAAATAACATAAAGAAATCAAGAAATAAAAACATACCCAGGAACCTCCCCCGCCAACTCCTCCAACGTCTTCCTCTTCGTCTCAGGGATCAAAAAAGAAGTCACAAGTCCAGCCAACATAAACAACGCAAAGATCTGCATAATATGTTTCAACCAAGGCGAAGCATCTCTCCCCGTCGCCCCCGGCGTAGCACCCCTCGTACGCAGGGGTCCAAAAACAACCTGTGCGATAATAGCACCCACCTTCCCCGAGGCAGCAGAGAAACCATGGGAAGTGGAGCGATAACGAGTAGGGAAGCATTCACCAGGAACAACGAAAGTAGTAGAATTAGGACCAAAGTTAAAGAAGAATTGGGCCACGACGTAAAGTCCGAGAATGGCGTTACCGGATAGTTTATCGTATGCGAAACCGATGATTATGAAAAGGATGGTGAGCATGGCGAACCCACCGATTTGAATTGGTTTTCGACCCAGGGTATCGATCGTTGCTACTGAGACCCAATATCCCGGGATAGCACCAGCACAGACGAGAATCAGGTTTCCCACGGCGGTTTTGTAGAAGACTTCGTACATGTTTTTTCCGCCTGAGTAACCGATTGTTGAGAGGATGATGGAGTTATTTAGACCTAATCCGTAATAGGCTACGTCTAGAAAGAACCATGAACCTGCTGTACCGAGGAGGACTTTGCCGTATTTCCATTGTCCGTAATGGTGGAGGAAGTCTTTCATCGAGGCTTTGGGGATATCGAGGGTGGTGGCGTTTTGTTGGAGAGCGGTTACGCGACGGATTTCGTCGACTTCTCCTTCGGATCGACCGTGCATGTAGGCACTGGCATCTTCAGCTGCTTTTTCGACATCACGGGCGACGTCGAAAGTGTATCGGGGAGTTTCTGGGATGGTGAGACGGTAGTAAAGGGCTACACAGCCTGGTACGGCACCGAAACCACTGGTTTTTTGTTAGAGGGATTTTGGGGGTTGAGAGAGTATAGACTTACATGATAACACGCCACATCTTGTCAACTGCAAGTTGGCAGACACCAGTACAGGTTGATGGATTACTACCAGTGACCAAAGATTCCTTGAAGCCAGCTGTGACGATCAAAGCCATTATGGCAGCGGTAAATTGACCAATACCCTGCATAGCAAACACAGCATTCATCATAGCTCCTCTCCATTTTGTGGTAGCGAATTCGGATGTAATGATTGAAGACAATGGGTAATCTCCTCCAATTCCGATACCCTATCAATAATTAGCAATATTCTCAAAAGTCCGTATATTCCTACTCACCATAAGAACTCTCCAGAAAATGAAGAGGCCAACGATGGAAATAGATGGAGAAGGCGAAGAAAGAGATTGAGCCAGCGTCGCAAAAATAATAAGGATCAACTCAAGACCATACATCTTCTTACGACCCACGACATCAGCAAGATACCCAAAACCAAGTTGTCCGAGGACAGTTCCACCAGATGTTGCAACTTTAATAGCGGTATCGGAATTGGGTGGGATGACACCTTTTGCCGTTGGGTTTTGCCAGAAGACAACACCTAACATAGCAGTGACCAAGTTAATGGCGAAGATCTAATAAATGTTAGACTTTACGTCATCATGGGTGATTTGATCAAGTGAGTCAATACTTACATCGTAGGAATCTGTAAAGAAACCAATACCAGCAACCACACAAGCACGAACGTGATACCATCCAAAGGGAGCCTTGTCGATCTCAGCGAGAGCTAATCGTCGTCGCTCATTGGGATCTTGAATATGAGCAAAGTCGTTGTGGAAGTTGTGAAAAGCATTGTTTCCACCCGAGGTTTTGACCACAGGAGCGGCCATTGTAAATTAGTTTATCGATCCACCTGGAAGAATGGACTAATTAATTGTTACGGGCGACGCTGAGAGTGCCAACGAAGAGACAGTATTGAAGGTAGTTGAGTGCTCGACTGGGAGAAGAGGAGGAACTTGAAGTAGGGGACACGAGCTGGGCTTATATTGGTACAGTACTGGCCTAGTGGACGGGAGTGGTGGCCGACGGGGTGAGATGCGACGAGCTGCACAGGCTGATCAAGCTTCAAGCCGCTTGCCAGGGAGGGAGTTACGGGGTGATGATTGCTTTTTGGGGATCTTTCCCGGCTATACGGCCTCTTCAGAATCTCGACCTGGGATTGGTAGAGTGGCTAGATATCATAATAGTGGAAGTGTTCAGTGGTGGGGGATCTCGGCCTCGACGCACCAAAGAGGAGCAGCCGCTGTAGTACGTGCATGCCCCCCTTGAACTACTCGCTAGCATGAATTGGGATGGCAAATTTTGGAATTATTCCTGTCACGTCACACATGAACTGTTTTCTTGCAGTAGTTCTATTGTCAAACTTATACTTTGAAACAGGACTATATCTTATAACTCTTTTGTATGAGTAGAGGAATTGTTGTCTGTTCAAAGCGAATGAGAACCTCGGAGTTTTCAGTGGCTATTAAAAACCCGCGGGATTTCTTATCTCTGCCTTTACGGAGTGGGTAAGTAGATACCTGTAATAATAGATCGTCTCCACGGGACCCAGAGAATGAGGCAAAGACCTGCCTTCCGCGTCTTCTCTCTCTTTGTGCGAGTCGTCAATGGCGCATCCAATTCCTTGATCTCCCGGTATTCGCCTTCTACTAGCCTCCACAGAAGACTTATTGCCATTACCTACTTCCTCAGCTTTTTTTTCTCCCACGAATTTGGTACGCCAATCACACACAAGTATTGAGGCACACTTTGCTAAGAAACCGAAACAGACTTTAGTAAAAAAAGACCAACACGATACTGAGTAGCGCAATTCATCGATGGCACCAGGAAAAAACTTTGTAATGACATGTTGAAGTTGATTTATTGACGGCGAATCGAGCATCCTTGAATAGAATAGACTATGTAACGTCTCCGAGGAAGTCCTGGCTAGATCGACTCCACTGTCCCACCCAGCACAGCAGGGAATCATGCTTCAGCAGGAAATCCAAAATCAGCCTCGTGTTGGCATGAGGGTGTTACTTCCGCATCAGGAAGGCTTCTCGAACAAAAATAAAAGCAGCCCATCGTCAGCCAAGGTAGATCGCTGCTGAAGGATTCCCCCAAACCGGTGAGACCAAAACCTGGCTTGAGGCTAGGATTTAGACCATTTTCTCCCTCGATCCTCATCAACCATAGAATTCGAAAACGTGCACTCCATCTTTCGCTCTCGCAGACCCCGAGGAAGGAGACAAAGGAAGGGAAACGAGGTTGGATGTTAGGTTGAAACTGCTCATCTCACATTGCCTGATTCCTTCGGTGACATATCCGCACAAGGTGATGCACGTCATTCCATATGCCAATTCAGCCCATGTGGTGATGCACGACGGGTGTGAGGTCTTGGAAAGCTTGTTGACCCGTTCTGTAGTTTTGGTCGAGTCTATCGATAATGTGAAATTCCGTACTGTACACATGTGCAGGCCGTACAAGCTGTAGTGCATCGGTCGAGAACATTATCAGAATGGGTTTGTAAACATCACGAGTCTTCCTCAATACCTAGTACTTACAAGAGTTGTCGCACAACAGCTGGAGAATCAGCACTGCGAAAAACAGGCGCGTGAAAACTGTAGGAGTGAGTGGTAAAGAAGTGAGATTTGAGCATGTCGTTGAGAATGACCAATAAGAGGACTGAGATTAAAACGTGCTGGTCTTCTCTGTTCCTCTTCGCCCGCTTTTACAGGGGGGCTTGCGGGGAGACCCACTGTGACTCGGCGGGCTAACCGCTTTTGTAACAAGCCTCCGAACCGTTCTTACCGTTTGGGACTTCACTTCTTCCACTTCTTCAGTAGTGTGATCCTTGAAACAGGAAAATCAACACTGGATTTTTGTTCTGAGGCGATTACATCGTGTGAGATATCAGCTTCGAAATTCATTTTAATTGGAAGTTTTTCCATCTTAAAAAAAGCCTCCTATCGTATCATTGTAAGAAGAAAAAAGACACTGAAGTTTTCTTCATGTAACATCACTGATGTTACCACACCACACGGTCGGTCCACATCACCATATAACCCGGCGCCACAAATCGCCGAGACTCTTGGAACACATTCGTCAAGAGATCCATAACAAACAAGCAACAGAAATTCCCGGCGCGGCAAGAGCTTATTTCTCTTGGAATCTCTTGGTAAAACACTTACTTTCTACCTTTCGCTTCGGGTCCAGAGAAGAGAACACTACTTACCTATAGACTGTAGCTGGAAACTCCTTTAAATATTAAACTTGTTTAACTTTTCCTCGCTAGTTCTCCCTAGCGAGAACGGAGTAGAAGACTACAACCAACCAACCAACTGACCAACGACCGTCTCCCCATGCCACACGGGGTTATAGCGTAGTAGCGTAGTCGCGTAGAAGGTTCTTCAGTTATGACTCCTATGTGCACCTCAGACTTTCCCGTCGACTTGGGATCTAGATGTTGTTGTCAAGTTCTCATTAACTTTATCAGATTTCTTGGATTCTTTCGAGTGACTGCTCACTGTAGATGAGACATACTAGGTTAAATCGACAATAACACGTTAATAGAATGGAATGGGACTAAAATGGAGCTAAAAGGATCCATATATCCCACGTCTTTTAGGTATGTGATTTATCACCTGTAGGGGTTTTCATGGCGTTGAATGGTTCGTTGTATTACTATATACAGGGTAGGTAGGTATGTCTTTTTAAAAGATGTTGGATACGACACGATGGCAGGAAGAAGCGTTGCGCTTCCTTGAGAATATCTTCTAATGTTACGGACATGTAAGTATAGGTTACGTACAGTCTTGTCGAAGATGAATAGTGTAATGTACTATTAATTATTGAATTGTTTGGAAGTATGTTCTTACTACTTAAAATTTTCTTCGTGTTTTGTTCTTTTTTTCTTCTACCTCTGCTTCTAAAACTAACAAATTAACTATTTCTACATCGCGCTATCCTCGTTCTTACGAGATAGAAAGAAATCTACTTCTATCCCGGCCCGCTCCATTGATATTACTATATCATTCATGTCCAACTCCATAGTTTATACACCTCTCATCATGAACACATCCCCAAATCTACAATATAGTTGGCTCATTTACCTATTCCGTCGATCTGCTACTTCAATAATTAAGATCAGCCCGAAATGTCATCGTACCTTTTGTTCTAGGGGATGGGAACTTGATAGCGGTTGTTAACCTTACGCTAATGATCGTGGATAACTGAGTGTTGAGTCATGCTATTATCTTTGTAGCTCAGATAAGATGAAGTGGCGAAGAGAAGTTATAGTACATTACTGCACGGCAAGTTCTTAGAGTTAGAGTTAATGGTGATGGGAGCTACATACTTGGAACGTAGATCATTCTCACGCTCACGTCTTCAGAGATGCTTTAGGTTGGAGGAACAGACCAAGTTGAGGAGTGTTTGATAACCTCGAGATGATGGCGGAATGTGAACTGGTAAGCGATGGATGACCTTTATCCCCTGTCATGATTAGAGCCCAAGAGAGAACCAGAAATAATCAGTTTGATTGAATACTACTGTAGCAAAAACAGCATCTTGACTTTTAATTCCTTTCCCTTAGAAGCCAGAAAATAGTATCACCAAACCACCCATCCATCTAGAATCAGAATTCCTCAAACCACCCTCCACCAAAACAAAAACCATCACAAAAGAGCGTAAGAATCGAACTTCCCCCACATCCCCCACACCCACAACTTTCCCTCCCTCTCCTCCCTCCCACCACAAATCTACTCTCTAAATCTCTACTCCACACCCATCCCCTCCCCACCCCCCTTCTTCATCTCCTCCATCCCCTCCATATCCCCTTTCATATCCATATCCATCCCCCTAACCTTCAACTCCTTCCCCCCGGTTCCAGAAGCGGACTCCCAGGGATACTTAGGTTGCTTACATTGATAAAAGGGACCGAGAAGCGTCTTGGTGGTTCCGCATTTGAGGCCGTCGCAGCAGTTTAGGCCGAAGGCTGTGTTGCATGGTACTTTTGCGGGGGGGTTTTGTTAGTGATGGGGAAGAGGAGAGGTATGGAGGGGTGGGGGAGGAGCGATGGGGAGAAGGGATTGTGGGAGCAGGAAGGGAATGGGAAAAGGGAGCTTACAATTCTCACCCAAACACCAAGGGAAATTAGCGTCGAGTGGTTGAGCGAGTGTGGTTGCGTCTAGGACTCTGGGGGATGTTTGGGGGTGGGTTTGGGCTTCGTCCTATTCATTCATGACATATTAGCTACCGAAAATCATATCATCTAGACTCGCCATCATCCAGAAATCAAAGTAAAAAGGACGGGGGATAAGGAGACAAGAAGAAATACCTTAACGCTAATAACAATATTCACATTCGAATCCGCAGGAATGGCTAGCGCATTAATACTAGCCGAGAAGGTGGTGAGTGCTAAGAGGAGGGTTTGTGTGAATTTCATTTTGATTAGGGATTGTTGGCAAGGAATGTGGTTTGGCTTGATCTGCTTTGTGGGTTGAAGGAGTGTGAGGTTGATGACCTTGGAGTTGTCAAGGGGACGAGGATGGGGTTTTATAGATGTCCGTCCATAAGACTGGTAGTTTGAGTCCATTGATCTTGGGTGGACTGTGAACACGAACGGTTGTTAAGATTGAGTATAGTACAAGTACAGTTCCCGTTAATCAAATGTCACTACCTTCGTGAAGCGAGAGGTTGTAAGAACACTTCAATGTCACCCAGTAAAATTAGTATGGTAGTAGTTCCCCTCTCTCCTGAGGCTTTCTCGAGCGAGCTGAGTTTCCCATCGTAGTAATTTTCTAGAGGTTCGTAGTGTGGTGATGTCCGGTATTACGTGTGATGATAACGGATGCGGGTGTTATGTTATACTGTGGGGATACATGTGACCTCACTCTTTCATTCAAGTTTCATTCAATCATCTATCTATCTGCTACAGTAACTCCAGGATGACGTCTGAACTTCTCTACTTGATAATATATATCGTATACTCATTCTTTCATCAGATGGAAAGTTTTACCCCGGCTATTCCCAGTTCTATATAGATCCCCAAGCTATGCAAACTATTATGTTACAATAAGAACAAGCACGTATTTACATCTTGAAGTTTTCCAGATGAGTATCCTGTAAACCCACTGTACAAGGTATCATCATCATCGTAACAGCAACACGAAACCACATTCATACTACAATTTCAATTCACAATGGAACCGTTCCTTCAAGATCAGCATATACATCGTGTCCAAGAGCACCCGTAGTATTGTTTCCGTCACATAAGGGATAATGTGGAACTTCGAAGACGGAGTGGAATCATTTTTTGTAGCCGCTCACGAAAGGAACTTGAGGTGATCTGTAAGTTACGTTGGATATTGAATGAGGATGTTGCAAATTGCGTTCATGTTTCTCTTGAGTATTATGGAAGGGTAATTGTTAATCCATGATCCGTCCATCTTAAGGTGGGAAGAGTAAGATTAAATGGTGACCTCGAATAGGTTCAATTACTAGGACGCTTGGGTATACTTATAGAAGTCTGGGCTTCTCTTAGGACGAATTCAATCGGGGTTCTTTGAGGAACTCGTTTAGTCATGATCACCAAGAACGTAAATGTGAAAGTAGAAGTGTAAATGTAGGTTTTGATAGAGTATCTATAAAAAAGACTATATTATCTTAGAATTCAAAACTCTTGTGCTTAATGTACATGGATACATACAAACAAAATCCCAAAGTCCAAAAATCAGAGATCTATAACTCATCTTTCTCATCTTTAGCAGAGGTCTCAGGAGTCTCAGAGGTCTTTGGAAGCTCCTCCACGGCTTCACTCTTCTCTTTTGTCTTCTCAGTCGCCTTCTCCTTCTTCTTCTCCGCCGTCGGTTCCGGCAATCCCTTTCTCTTCCTATCCACAGCCGCAATCTCATCATCATAAACAGTCCACTCAGGAACCTGCCTCCTCGCGCGATCCAGCTTCGGCTCCTTGGTCTGGGGATTATTACACAAATCAATGGTCTTGGCCTCCTTCAGACTCTCATCACTACACCACGTCTCACACCACAACCACTCCTGTGGGAGACTGTGAATAGGCAAGATAGATTGCATGTGATTAGGAAGATCTTGGTCCAAGTTCGAAAGACTGTTAGGGTCGGCAGACAGAGAGTGGTATTGCTGACGAAGTCGATCACCCGCAGCAATTTCACGGAAGCGGCGTAAGTCGACGACGTAGAGGGCGCTGATGTGGTAAGGCAGCCCACGCAAGAAATTCGCCCAGTATCCCTGTTTCCAGAAACGGAAACCCTCCATTTCGGTTCGACTATCGCACATAGGTGTGAAACCATAAGGTGCACCTTGGAGGTCATGGTTGACCAATTCAATCATGTCGGTACGAACAATCTGGTCAGCGTCGACGAAGATGACTTTGTTGAGAGATAAGGGGAAGAGGACATCAAGGAAGAGAATCTTGTATCCCCAGATCTCACGTTGCTTCTCCGTCTGGGCTCGCAGCCAATGGGGCCATTTGAAGGTAACCATTTCATACTCGAAGCCGTACTCTGCAGCCAAGTATGGGATGAAATCTTTGAATGATGGCGACAAGAATTGTTCAATGAACCAGAATTTGACTGTGTGCTTCGTGTTTTTCATGACTGAAACCATCATGATGTTCAACATTCGCTCATATAGATGTCCACTAGCAACGGAAAAGATGTTGATCTCAGCATGCTCCTTTTTGGCCACGGCGGGCTTCTTACCCAAGAGCCCTTGAGCGAAACTGAGTCCTCGAGAGACAAAGTCCATCACGGATTCCTCATTTGACACAAGAACGTCTTCGGTCTCCATACCGGCCTTCCGTGTTAGTCGAGGGTATAGAGTGGTACCTTGGAAGCTCATCAATACAACTTCTGTACTCTCATCACCGGGCACTGGGCCATAGCCTAGAGACCCGACGCTTTCAACGTTGAAAATTTCCGAACTTCTACCTTCCTGCAAATCGATCTTGTAGAAGCCTGGATTTGCTTTGAATTGGAAATAACCCAAATTTGCCATAATAATTGTGTCAGCAAAATGAGGATTCTTCTCAGTTCCCAAAACGAGCTGTGCGCCACGAGGGGGGCTGCCGTCAGTCTCGCGGGAGTGCCCTTCAATTAGAATATGTTCCAGCTCGTACAAAGCCTCGACATCAGATTTGACGGAGCTCAATTTGATGTTGTCCAGATCATGCACAGATTGTTTTGGTGCAACAAGCCATGCCGGTGGAATGTCCATACCCATGGTCAGTAGTGCTTCTTGTGGTACACCGCTAAAAGTCGCACCAACAGGGCGCAGGGAGCCGCTATCAGTGAAGGTTGGCTTGGAGTCAATAACGTATCTATAAAAGCGTTTCACTGGAAGTTCTTCCAATTTGTCTTTAGGGTTGAGAAATAGCTTAACGTAAACACCGTCAAGCTCAGAAATCACTTTAAGAATTGGTAACCATTTTTGGGCTTGTTGACTTGCAGGATCGACCAGTAATACCATCTGGATACTGGCCGTAGCCTTGTCGCCAACCTCTATGGCAGTGTGTGAAGAATTCCACAAGTTGAACTTGCTCATCCGAACTATTGAAGCCTCTTCAAACATTCCTTCCGGCGTATCGGATATTGTTGACAATGCCACAATCGACGAGATTTTGGCCAAGGACAAGGGATCCGATATCTTCTCAGCGAATCCAAGTTCCTCCATGGCCGCATATGCTGGCACTATACGTTTAGAACGCTCATATTCTAACAGCTGCTCAAGGTCTTCGTTGGTGATGGTATTCGCATCTAGGATTGGACCCACGAATCGACCATTGAGAAGAATAGCCCCTTGGCCGGGCAGAAGGCCTAAAGACTTAATGAATGGAGCCGCATTATCCCAAAAGTCGTTTGCCTGTTGCACGGTTGGCCCATCATCCTTTTTCTTGTCCGATGCGATAACATTAGTCAATCCGTTGACAGTGTCAAGTTTTTCCGGATTTTCAAGAACATGAGCATAGAAGTCTTGGCTCAAACCAGACCCAATGTCTGATGAACCTGGGTTGTGCAAGATGGCAATCTCAAGAGACGGAAGCTCATCGCGAAAGGCAAGTGTCGTAGCGAGTAAACTCGATCCAGCTTCAGATTCTAAATCGGTGATCAAGACCATGTGAGCCCAATCTTTTTTGATGGCATCAGGGTGTGCCTTGACACCGGGAAAGGTTTTCAGCAAGTCTTGCTTGTCACCCAGAAGTTTGCTGATGTCGAAGATCTTTAGATCTTTCTCGTCTTCTGGAACAATCAATGAATTTCTTCGCGTCACTGCTTGAGATAAATAATGAGAGGGAAGCCAAACATCGGCAGCGAATGTGTCCTGAAAGATTGCTTGCTGCACGGATTGGATATCAGCGGTTACCCTCTGTTGCATCGCATTGAGCCAATTCTCCGTCCGCGGTATAACGACACCATTCACGAATGCTAGTGGAATCTTGCCGTCTGCGGAAAGTCTGCTGATCCAGTTTTTTGAGGCCTGGATCTGCTCCTGGTAATCTTCCGATTTGACAACCTCATCAATAGGGCGAGCCACCTTTTCTGGTTTGACATTTAGGCCTTCGACCGCCTCATCGGCACTTGACTTGCTTGGGGCGGACATTTTGTCGGCAGTAAAGGACTTCTCCAGGTAAGTTATGGCCGTAGAAAGCCCATAAGTATCAAGTAAATAGTACAAGACCCTTGCTTGATCCAGGGAATTTTGGGTACTAGATTTTGGTACCAATCCAATCCGAATGTTGAGCTTTCTCTTCACGAAGCTAGTGAGCGTTTGAGTGACCAGTAAAATCTCCGCAGAATCAGTGAAATCGACTGGTACCACCAAGTTAAAACAGTCCCTTCGCACACTTGGTATTTGGCCGGGGTAAGTGCGCTGTAACATCTAAATGGAACTTAGAAAATGTAGAAGTTAGAATGGGAGATCTGATACTACTCACTGCTTGAAGGGCGGATGGCCAATCCTCATAACGTGTATCTTTTTCAATGTCATTCATCCAGATAATAGCTTTACCTCCTTCAATCTCATCCCTCCAGTCGAATCTTTGCGGTTCATTCTCGGCTTTCACCAGTGCGATACTTTCGTGCGATAGTAGCTCAATCGCCTCACGCCCAGTTAACCCCAGATTTCGGACGCTATTAATGAGTTTCCGTTCGGCTCTA
Organism: Hymenoscyphus linearis; assembly: GCA_900536425.1. NCBI lineage: Eukaryota > Fungi > Ascomycota > Leotiomycetes > Helotiales > Helotiaceae > Hymenoscyphus > Hymenoscyphus linearis. Next base: position 10,554 of record UNPR01000350.1, on the reverse strand, counting down.
AGCATACCAAGAATACTCAATGCTTCGACTTTGCGATCGGTCATCTGAACACCATTCATCCACCATACATTGTAGCCTCCGGGCACCAACTTAGCACGATTATAATCATGTTCGGCAACAAACTCCTTGGTGGCATTGTGTGATGCTATGGCACTGGAGTATTTTGGGAAATCTTGCGACAACTTGACAAGCGTTTCGAATGGCTTATCACTTTGCATAATGAAACTCGACGCCTTGATTCCGAGGGAGACTAGCTCTGACGTAGATAATGGCTTCAAATCCGCCAATTCCTCGTCTTCGAACTTAACTTCCTTCTCCTTGATATCCTTTGAGGGTTGGTTCTCATCCCCCTCTCTGTCGTCAATTACAATGTAGTCTGTACGTTTTAAGGCCAGTTCGACACCATAGCCTGGGACCATCAACGATCGAAGAATCTTTGTTGAGCGGCCTTTCCTGTGACGAACCCGGTAAGAAGTTTTGCCTTCTCGAGCAGTTTTTACCAAAGTTTTGTGAAATTTTCCAAAATCGGAAGATGTAATATCTGCATATAATATTGCAGCAGGAGCCGAGATGTTCCCCAAGACTCGGTCAAATTGAAGTTCTTGTGTCTGGCTATAAGCCAGAATTAGTCACATCTCGATAATTGTCAATTGTTAGAAACCTACGTTTTCTCAGTAACTTCTCCGTTGGGGTCATCCAACGACGGTGAGCAATATTGCTTGCCGTGAAATAGTACCCATGCAGGACATTTTGTATCTTCTTTGGTCACCAAGGACGGTTCGGCAGCCGTATGGTAATATTGGTAATGGGCTTCAATTCGAGGTGCGGCAGATCGCATTGACAAGGCAAATTTGTAGGAGGAAAGAGACTCCAGATCAGCCATGTGCCCATCATCCTTTAGGACTTTTATAAAAAGTTCATATAATTCTTGGTCCGTTGTTGACTTGGAGAAATGGCCTTCAGCAATTCGATCGAGCAAAGGAAAGTAGCTGGTAGCGTTCTCATCTGCAGCCGTTTCTCTACGAATTGTTAGACCGGAATTCTCTTGCTGGGGAAAAGAATGCTTTACAATAATTCAAGAAGGTATGGAGCTGGAGCAAAGGAAGCCTTGAGATTAACATTGATTGAAGGACTAGCAGAAGCGCAAAGCGAATGCAGGTATGTGGAAGCCAGAAGGGCTCCAGTTAGGCCCCACGGCATGCCGAGAACTCCCATCGCGAACGTTTTGGGACTTCGCTGGAGCTGTGGTGTTGTTGGGAATTTGAAAGGTGCCCGCTATTGCTTCCAAAGCGATGTCTTTCCAGACGTAGGGCTGAGAGGTCGGCAGCTTCTTTATTCAGACTTTTGTAGGTGAAAGGGGGGAATTGCTGTCCGCCAGCGGATAGAATAAACTTATTGCCTTTCAATTCAATGAAATGAGGGCAGGCATAGTTCTTTTCTACACACAGTGGATCTCTACGCTGAGAAGGAAAATGGTGTTGGTGTTAGAGGCACCTGCACAAGGCTGAACAGCCGGGAGCTTGGGGCCACCTTGCCAAAATGACACCTCCACAAGAGCTCCAGCACTGGCACCACTGTGACTGGTGAACCTGTACACAAAAGCGGCACTACACAATTCTTTAAGCTTACACAAAAGTCCACGCTAATTGTCTAGAAATATATTGAAGAAGATCTTAGAAAAGTCAGGCCTTTTTGGGAACGTATCCTGAGAGTTAAAAGTACCTATTGGAAAGAGGTGGTGGTCTCAAGTCCAGAGCTGAACCAAGACAAGAAGTTCAAGTAGCCGCCTTTGATACCTCACATCTCAGGCCACGAAAGGAACTACAAATCGCAAGGCAGTAGGTGGCAGTTTCCCAGAGCACGCCGCCCACAAATCCTAAGCATCGCATCTTCGTATGCTCTGACTTGAACACATCCCACCACCAATTCCACGCCGAATCCTAATTCCACGATTATATCCGTAGCAGAAGTGCAGAATTACTGCAAAAAAAAAGTCTGCCACCCCCGTTTATTCATGCGCGAAGCATAGGCTTCCTCCATCCTCGCTGCGTCGGTCAAGATGGCGTCCTCCTCTCCTAATATGCTGACGAAGGTATGAATGAGCGCACATGAACTCCAATCCCTATTCTTCAGTTTAGTAGCAGCGTTAACCCAAGTTTTAGTTCGAATCAAAGTCCTCGAGGGCCAAGGGCATTGCCTTCCACCCCAAGCGGTATGCTCAGCCTATCCCCACGCGCAATCAGAGCTAATTCCAGGAAGACCATGGATCCTCGTCTCCTTACACTCTTCTACAATTCAATTATGGGATTATCGTATGGGAACTCTAATCGATCGTTTTGAAGAGCATGATGGGCCAGTTCGAGGAATAGATTTCCACAAGACACAACCCCTCTTCGTTTCCGGGGGAGACGATTACAAGATCAAGGTCTGGTCGTATCAAACTCGCAGATGTCTTTTTACCTTGAATGGACATCTGGATTATGTTCGCACAGTTTTCTTTCATCATGAGCTTCCCTGGATTATTTCGAGTTCCGACGATCAGACCATCAGGATTTGGAACTGGCAGAATAGATCATTGAGTATGCACTTCTTAACCCTTTGACCTCAAATATACCAGCGACTGACATGTTGAAATAGTCTGCACGATGACTGGACACAACCACTATACAATGTGTGCGCAGTTTCACCCAAAAGACGATTTGGTAGTTTCCGCCTCTCTCGATCAATCTGTCCGTGTCTGGGACATTTCTGGACTCCGCAAGAAACACTCAGCTCCAACATCGATGACTTTCGAGGACCAAATGTCACGGGCGAATCAGAATCAAGCGGACATGTTTGGGAACACGGATGCTGTGGTCAAATTTGTATTGGAGGGACATGACAGAGGTGTCAATTGGGTTGCGTTCCACCCTACCCTACCACTTATTGTATCTGCGGGTGACGATCGCTTGGTGAAGTTATGGAGAATGAGTGAGACGAAGGCTTGGGAGGTAGACACGTGCCGAGGCCATTTCCAGAACGCATCAGGATGTTTGTTCCACCCACATCAGGACTTAATACTTTCCGTGGGCGAGGACAAGACCATTCGAGTCTGGGACTTAAACAAACGTACTTCGGTGCAGTCATTCAAGCGTGAGAACGACCGATTTTGGGTAATTGCCGCACATCCAGAGATAAACCTTTTTGCGGCTGGACATGATAATGGTGTAATGGTTTTCAAATTGGAGAGAGAGAGGCCCGCGTCCGCTTTCTACCAGAACAATCTTTTCTTCATCACCAAGGAGAAGCACGTTCGGTCATATGATTTCCAAAAGAACATCGAGAGTCCAACATTGTTGACATTGAAAAAGCTTGGTAGCCCTTGGGTTCCTCCCCGAACGTTGTCATTCAACCCCGCTGAACGTGCAATTTTGGTCACTTCCCCTGCAGATGGCGGCTCATATGAACTTATTAACCTCCCAAGAGATGGTACTGGTGCAATTGATGGTACTGATACCAAGCGGGGCCAGGGTAATTCTGCTGTATTCGTGGCACGCAATCGATTTGCCGTATTCAATGCCAGCAGCCAGCAGATTGATATCAAGGACTTGTCAAACTCGACGACTAAAACTATCAAACCACCCCACGGAACCACCGATATTTACTTCGGTGGAACTGGAAATCTCCTGCTAATTACCCCTACCGCCGTCCACCTATACGATATCCAACAAAAGAAGAGTGTTGCAGAATTGGCTGTCAGTGGTGTCAAGTACGTCGTCTGGTCCAACGATGGCCTTTATGCTGCACTTCTGAGCAAACACAATGTGACCATTGTGACAAAAGCTCTGGAACAAGTCAGTACACTACATGAGACCATCCGAATCAAGAGTGCTACCTGGGATGATGCTGGCGTCCTTCTCTATTCAACTCTGAACCACATCAAGTACACTTTACTGAATGGCGACAACGGAATTGTCCGAACACTAGACCAGACTGTTTATCTCGTCCGAGTAAAGGCACGCACAGTTTATTGTTTGGATCGAAACGCAAAGCCCAAGATTTTGAACATCGATCCAACAGAGTATCGTTTCAAGCTGGCCCTCGTTAAACGCAATTATGAAGAGATGTTGCAAATTATCAAAAACTCGAGTCTCGTTGGTCAAAGTATCATCTCGTACTTGCAAAAGAAAGGTTACCCAGAAATCGCGCTACAATTCGTTCAAGATCCTCAGACGAGATTCGAACTTGCCATTGAATGTGGTAACTTGGACGTCGCTGTTGAGATGGCGAAACAATTAGACAAGCCTAAGCTATGGTCTCGCTTAACAACCGAAGCCCTTGCCCACGGGAACCACCAAATTGTCGAAATGACTTACCAGAAACTTCGACAATTCGACAAATTATCATTTTTGTATCTCTCGACTGGTGACGAGGCTAAGCTTGGGCGAATGGCCAAGATTGCAGAACACCGTGGCGATTTCACTGCGAGATTCCAGAATGCCTTGTATCTCGGGGATGTGACTGACCGGATCCAGATGTTCAAGGAGATTGATTTGTGTAAGTTCAAAATTATCCACGTTGTAGATTATCATCAGTTTGCTAATAGGCTACAGATCCCCTTGCATTCATGACGGCCAAGTCTCATGGGCTGGAAGATGAGTGTGAGTCAATATTAGAGGCGACAGGACTTACAGAAGAACAAATTACTCTTCCTTCAATGGGAAGCCCCCTAACACCACCAAAACCTGTTGTACAAACCTTCAAAGCGAATTGGCCAACAAAGGCCACCTCGCAATCATTCTTCGAAAAGGCTCTTCTAGGACAAGTAGAAGGGTTGTCACTCGAGGATGAACCAGCTGCAGCTTCCAACGGATTTGGCTTCGATGACGCTGGCGACGATGATGCCGCTAAGCGAAATGGCAATATTGAAGACGCGGACGAGGATGAGGATGCCGCGGGATGGGACATGGGAGATGATATTGTTCCAGAAGTTGAAAGCGATTTTGTCAATGTTGAGAGTACGGAAGCTGGCGGAGCAGCCGGTAGCGAAGCTGACTTGTGGGCTCGTAACTCGCCGCTTGCTGCGGATCACGTTGCTGGCGGTTCTTTCGAGACCGCCATGCAGTTGTTGAACCGCCAAGTTGGCGCAGTGAACTTTGAGCCCCTGAAACCACGCTTTTTGGAAATTTACGAGGCATCAAAAACATATCTCCCAGCATCCGCTGGATTGCCACCTCTTATCAACTATGTCCGACGTACTGTCGAAGAGACGGACCAAAGAAAGGTTCTCCCTATCATCCCCCAGGACATCGAATCACTAGCCGCGAACGACCTGCAAAAAGGCTACAAGGCTATGCAATCCAACAAATTGGAAGATTGCGCACAAATATTCAAAAGAATACTCCTCGCACTTCTTGTGAATACAGTATCGAGTCCCTCGGAGGTGGCAGAAGCAAAGAAACTCATTACCTCGGCATGCGAATACAGCATTGCTATGGCTATCGAGTTGTCGAGACGAAATCTTGGCAGTAACGAAGAGGTGGCAAAATCACCTGAAAAGTTGAAGCGTAGTCTCGAGCTCTCTGCTTACTTCACAATCCCCAAACTGGAAGTTGCTCATCGACAGTTGACTCTTGTCACTGCCATGAAGCTGGCCTGGAGTAATAAAAACTACAATTCCGCATTGAGTTTTGCAAACCGCATGTTGGCAAATGGCGGTGGTGCCAAGATGCTCGAAAATGTAAGTAAAGTTTTACAACGGTATAGGGAGATCTGCTAACATTTCAAAAGGCACGAAAGACAAAGGCACAGTGTGAACGTAATCCAAATGATACGCTTGAGATTGAATTTGATCAGTTCGCTGAGTTTGAGATTTGCGCTGCCTCCCACACACCCATCTACTCTGGTTCTCCATTTGAGGTCTGTGCTTTTGATGGCAGCAAGTACCATTCCAAATACAAGGGAACAGTCTGCACCGTCTGTGAGGTTTGTGAGGTGGGCAAAAACGGGAGTGGGTTGAAGCTGGTTGCATAGGGAGGATCTTTTTGGAACCAAAATGGAGTTCGGAAAAAGTAGAAAGTGGTCGTCATACTCGGCTGTTGTATTCAGTCACATGTAGAGCATAACGAATGATAGTCAGCTGGAGGATTACGTCGGTAGATGAAGCGAAAAGAATCTTATGATATGCCCATCCATCAATTCATCCTTTTTGAGATACGCCTGGGCGCCAAATCTAGAATACAGGAGTGATCAAGCGTGAACTTGGGATTGGAGTGGCTCGCTTGTATAGCAGCAAAGTGATATATTTCTCTGTTCCCTCATACAATCGTCTCCAACTCTCTTGCATAACCTAACGTGTTCTCGATGGCAAGTTGACTCAGCTCCTTCTGGTTGCCATCTAGATCTGCGCCGGCCTTCAAGCTCTGGTTGGGGAAATATATCCGTCCGTCCCTAATCAACCAGCCTCTGCTCTGGGCAAACGAAACAACGGCCCCTTCACTGTCGAGGAAAAGTAGGTTCTTGGTGGATGAGATGGGGAGGGATGGGTAGGCTGTTTCGCTGCAAGAAGCAATCTCGTTTCGGATGGTAATGGTTAGAATCTAATGCGGATATATAGTCAGCAATGTACTTCAAATAGACGACCAGATAAAGTTTCGTGGTAGGAAATAGAAATAGGGAATGAACGGAATGAAGCTTACCTCTGAGAAAACACCATACTCCTCACTAGGTACCTCCCGACTAGCCATAGCCTTCCAAACCAAATCATAACTCCCCTCCATCAACCACCGCTCAAGTTTAATCGGATACCCAAGAAACTTATCATCTTCGACCCGTTGCCCATCACTCCCCTCCCGAATCTCAAGCCCCTCTAACTCGGTATGAAAACCGGCATAATTCCTCTGCGTTAACAAAAGCAGTAAATACAAGCCGGTCACTTTCGTCCGCTCGCTCTTTGCACCCGGTAAGATGGATGCGGGAAGCTCGTAAAATGGCGTTAGTTGGTGCACGTAGCGTGTGAATGCCGCTGTATCTTTGTAGCGGATTGAGAGGAGTGCGCCGGCTTCGAAGGTTTCTCGGGCGAGCAAGAGGAGTGATTGGGGGGTTGTGGGGAGGGGTATGAGGGCTTTGAGGTGGAGGAGGGTGATTTTGGCTTTTGAGAGGAGGGTCGTGGCTTCGGGGTAGGAGGATGTGGATTTTAGTTTTTGGACGATGGCTTGGAGGTCTCGTTCAGACATTTTGAGTTGTGTGTGAGGTTGAGAATTGGGTGTTGAGTGAGATGGTAGTGGTGGGAGGGTTGATGGAGGATGGTATTGATGGCGCATGGGTGTTGAGGCAACTGGAAGACGCGCGAGCGAGAGCTCCAGGATTGCGAGTCAGCTGACCCACTTTCTGCTTGTGCTACCTCACTTCGACTGCTGCGGGTTCTATCAACTCTTCACCATCATCACTCTCACCTACGACTGAAAAAACTTGGATTATGTTCAATGATATTTCTTTATGGGCCGCAGGTTCTTTTGGTCTTGTGTATACTATTGAAAACTCAGCCTGAATCAATTCATACATACCTACCTATCTTCATCAAACTAAAGCAAGACCTCAACCTCGGCAGGATTAGCGAGAGAGAGAGAGAGAGAAAGTTCGAGTATGAAATATCCGAGGGGAGGGCTTACAAGTTATAGTTGGGGCTAACCAACTTTTGACAATATTTCAAGGCTTGTTCCTTCCCCTCAACCTCCTCCTGTAAGACATAGTCTTCTTCAAGGGAAGGGACGGTCTAGGTTATCAGCTTGATGGCTGTATCACGATCAGTCCTTGCAACCATCTGCTTGCTGAGGGGACTTTTGGTTTAAGGAAATGGAAGTGATTACAATTAAGTCATGCGTCTCCCCTCTCCCTCATAGCAGCTATAAATCATTCCTTGGCGCCATAGTTTTAAGAAATAACAATTTGAGAGCTTGTTTACGTTAAAATGTATTCATCAACGCCTCTGCCTCGCGTTCTAACTTAAGACTTTCACTCCAGATTCCTGGTTCTTGAAAGGTAGTTCATAGCCTCATAGGCAGATATCTCGAAATCGACTCGACTAATTGTAGTCTCAAAACACACCACCTTCTATCATTGTCCAAAGACTTTTAAAGGAATAATAATACGAGACTTCTGAGGCAGCTGGACTGAGCTTTTGAGCCTTTGCTGACTGAGTTAGGTCATGAAGTGGAAGTGACCTTGCCCTTCCAAGTTTTTTAGTAATGGGTTTTCTCGGCTCCCAATCGGCACGATTATCCCAAGGCTCTCAGAGCAATTGAACTCATTATCCCCAACTCCTGGGTTAATCATGCCAATTAACCAAGATTATTGGAATAACCCCTTTAAATCTTCCTAGAAAGATAGATCAGTGAGAGAATTGTTAACACTCACTTTCAATTTCCACTCTGAGGCTGGCGACTGAGTTCCAACCATAAACACTGTATGCATGACATTATAATAAACACTCTTCCAAAGCCCCCAATATTCTACTAGTCAATCTTCGGACCCAATCAGCCACTAACACCCAAAACAATCAAATCAGCCACATCCATCCTTCAAAAGGCACAGCTCGGTTAAGCCCTCCACCCCTCACAATCCAGCCCAAGGCGGATTTGGACTCCTAGCCGATGCCGCACTTGAAGGGTTTGACACATAATTAATTCATGGCTGCGCTTTCGGTCTGGGTTAAAGAGGAGTACTTTACGCTTCCCAAAAAGAAGAAAAGAATAAATACTGTGCTCGTAGTCTCGGTCTACGAACGGGCCGAACCGTATCCTAACGAAGGATGCATATATTAAAGTAGACTTTAGAATGTGACTTGGACAGATTCATTTCTATCATTAGTTGAGTACCGGTAGTTGATTAGGTGTTACTATTGAACTTAGGTATATGAAGGGTGGTAAAAGCCTTGAATATAGACTGGAATCTAGCTAGATTATATGCTACATGGAATAAAGAGAGCCTTATGCTTTAGTGTGGAGGACAGATTACGTAATACGTAATCTTTAACAGCCCCCTTCTTCTATACCAAAAAGAAGGTTCAGTATAAGGCTATTCCTAACGTTTAACACCTAGTCCTTATCTAAACTTTTAGAACCCTTGACGTAGGAGAGCCTTTTGTGAACCCGTCTGCTAACTGGCAGTCAGTAGGGACGAACTCATAGTGAATTACGCCTGATTCGACCTGTTCTTACTACTAGCGATATTAGATTCTAATATATTTTGTCTAGGGTATATAGTAGGGATTTTTTAATAGTGTAATTGCCCCCTGGTTGTCAGCGTATATAGTTGTAGGTTTAATAGGTTGTTAATCCGTCAGTTTTTAAAGTAGTTGTCGTATGCCTAGTATTACAACCTAGTCTACCTAGGATTTAACGGCTACCGCTCAATCATGGAAAATTGTCTCGCCAACGCACGTCTTCTTTCTAAATCCCTCGAATTAATAGGCTGGTACACCTGTGTATCTTCTATCTACTGTAAAAAGGGGGTCTACTTATTCGATCTATCTGCCCTAGTCTACGACCCCGACGACGAGACATCTACCGATTATAACGCCGGACTTCTAGTAGTAGCCTTCCGCTTTAGCGCCGAGTTTAAGAAGGAATTCCTATATATTAAACAAGTTAGCGTAAGTAACTTACTGCGCGTAAAGTAGTATATAATCCTAAATTACCTATTACCGCCTAAAGCCGATAATCTTAAGTTTTTGAGAGTTGTAGTAAGGGAGAGTATGAGTTTAGATCTTTTAAATAGGTTGATTACAGATATCTGTGAGACGACACAGAGTTTAATTGTAAGTTCATTTTACAGACCAAATAAGAGGGATGATTTTACTAATGCTTTGGCGATAGGAAAATAATAAGACGGATTTGAGTATTTTGAGTCAACGAAAGAATACTAGTGCCGAGAAGACGCACTCCAGTTCTGGGGTTAGGGTTAGGAGAAGCGTGCTTCACAGATGTCCAAATCACTTCCTATTACTCCAGCCGAGATAGAATCGCACGATCTTGTAACAGCACTACAAGCTCAGCTTGACGATCTTCAGCACAGAAGAAATAATATTACAAAGAGCATTCGTCAAATGACAGAATTATTGCCAGCCCCATCTGTACTGGGACGCATCCTCCGAATGGACCAGCGTCTGAGAGGGGTGTGAGTTATGTTTACAACGGAAGTTAGGATATTAAAAGGAGTGGACTTACTAGCTGCATTGTTGCATCTGACCATGCAGATACTGTAAGTAAGATCCTTACTAGATGGATGGTCTAGGATGGAATATAAATGGAATTTAGAAATTAGATATTCTTCAAAGAATGAATCATAGCTGGGTTTTTGCGCACCCCTCATCTCAGGAACCATACTCCATAAGACCCACCCGGCAAAACCTCGGAACAAATTCCAACCAATCAACACCCTCTATTCGGCCCACAAACATTTATATCTCAAAGTAGCGTTCCTCCTGTCACCAATTCAACAAAACAGTTGTCTTGGCCCAACGGAAACATCGACAAATGCTTGTGCTAGGCATTCAAATCTATCGCACAATTTAAG
>UNPR01000353.1:0-29677 GCA_900536425.1 Hymenoscyphus linearis | reverse complement strand
CCACAACGACGACCCCAAAAAAGAGCTTCGACAGCACTTTCCCCCGGCGCGTCTCCGTCACCACCACAGCCACTCTCTAGACACCAACATCAATTCCCACGATGTGTCGATCCTCTGCTCGCTGCTAATACTCCGGTCTCTGCCACTCGTCGAGGCGAGATTGCAACACGGTTATTAGCACACACCTTCGGACAACAACAACGCGCATGACATCGTCGGCCAACACCATTTCCCGGCCGAGAGACGAGTATCGAACAACATTACGGTCAATGTGGGCGCAACAGACGATTCCTAGGAATCTTTGCTAATATGGAGGACAACAAAACAATGCTGGCACCTCCAGCGGTGTCGAAGCTTCGGGCACATGCTGGTGGTCAAATGGAGCGCTCGTTGAGTGCGGATATTCGAGAAGAGAGGGAAGACCTTAGAGAGGCTGCGGAACAGACATTGAATGTGATTCTGGACTTGAGCCTTGATGGTTGCATTCGATGGGTTAGTCCCTCCTGGACGGATGTCATCGGCACCACGCTCGAATCAGTCCAGGGAAAGCCAATCAAGGATCTAATTGTTAGTGATAACAAGGAAGTTTTTGCGGAGGTTGTCGAATCAATCAAGAAGGACGATTCTCGGAGTCAGATAATTAGGTTTACTGTGAAATTGGGCCCGGTGTCAAAACTCCTCCCAGTTGTGATCCCGGAACAACTGTTGGAGAGGAATGAGGATGAGGACGAGGGTATGGATGTGCAGGTGGAGCCTCCGGCGATTGATCTGGAGGGACAGGGAATTATGGTGTACGATCGGTCGTCTGGCGGAGAGAGCCATGTAAGTTGTGAAATGTGGTGCTGTGCATTTCAGAACTGATGTGAACCTAGACAATGTGGATGATACGTCCTTGGATTGCACCCCGCGAGATCCAGATCGACTTACCTGCCATCATCGTAGACTCTCTCGGGTCAGGCGCAGAGATTCTAGCAAGCTACCTTACCACTCTGGCAGAGGTTGGTCTTGTAGATCCTGCAAACCATCCTCCGCCTCCTCCGCCTCCTCCTGTTCTCTGTCGTATTTGCGAACGTCAAATTCCGCCCTGGTGGTTCGAAAAACATAGTGATTTATGTTTACAAGAACACAGAGCAGAAATGGAGGTTCAAATGTTCCAGGAGAACTTGATTGAGCATCGACATGCCATTGTCAAAGTTCTGGACGCCCTTGAAGCCCGTAGAACACGGCCCACTACGGGTGACCAGACTGCCTTGGCCACTCCTCAAGCTGAGTATAAGGGGATGCCAATTGGACCAACATCATCAACCTCTTCCTCCTCCGGTACAGCTTCTCCAGGTACACCTGCAAGGTCCCGAGATGCGTCGATCACAGGATTTGGTCATGCACGAGCACGCTCTTTTGCAGTTCGACGCCCTCAAGCCAGGATAGTTGAGCTGCTTCTTGACCTGTGTGATACCTCCATTGAAATCAGCACTCCAGCCATCAAAGAAGCACCACCCCATCCTGGTTTTCGAACTCAGTCGCCTCAATCTGAGTCAAGGATTTCTCAAGTCATACAATGGCAATCGCCGAGCACCAATACACTAGACCAAGAACAGGGTCTGGCATTACTTTGTGCGGATAGCGAGAGAGCAGCCAGGGCTAAAGTTGAGGCAGTCCTTCGTCACCGAAGAATTATCGAGTATGCTGAACGCATCCGTATCGAGTTTTCTGTGATTGTTCAAGATTGTATAGATGAGGCCATGCGAAAGGCTGCGAGAATCGCCGCTGGAGTTCTGAGCAGCAGCGAGTCGGAATCTGAGGACGACCAACTAGAGCAGGAACAAAATGCTGGCAATGAAGACACTTTTTTCACGGGGTCCTTTGACAATCCATCATCACTCGCGGCTGCTCTTCGAGAAGCCGAGTTAACCAAGAACGCAGCAGAGCGACGTCGGTCGCCATCATTAGCACGTTCTGCTAGGTCGAGCAGCCCAAAGGAATGCCCAACACCAAGGTCGCAGGGTCCAAATGGGATTCTTCCACACCGCCCAGAATCTAGGCGACAATCTCTATTCTTCGAGAGCGATGCTGGGGATAGTGATGGCAGTCTGCGGTCGTCTTCAATGATGTCGAGACCACCCGCCAGGACTGAATCTCCGGTATCCGAGTTTGGCGATCTTCGTCGTGCTGCAAACTCACGCCAACGGAGAAGTCTCATAATCCCAGCTAATTCACCTCACAGACAAGAGTCACCAGTTCGGATTGGACAGCCGTCTTCCCCACTTAGGATTACGAAGCCCCGGGGGCTTCCAATCGCCCATGAGGGTATTGTTTCTCCAACAGCCTCGCCTTTGATCCCAGGCAGCGAATTTACCTCTCCTGCATTGATTCCACATCACCATAGGCGTCAATCCTCAGCAGCTAACTCAGATCCTGCCCAGAGACCACCGCCCTCTCCACGGATGAGTGCGGTCAGTGCTCCACAGGCCAGGGCAGTTCCTCCTTCAATCAAAGATTTTGAGATCATCAAACCCATCAGTAAAGGAGCCTTTGGAAGTGTCTACTTGGCGAAGAAACGGTCCACGGGTGACTACTATGCTATCAAAGTTCTCAAGAAAGCTGATATGGTGGCCAAAAATCAAGTGACTAATGTCAAAGCTGAGAGAGCTATTATGATGTGGCAGGGTGAAAGCGATTTTGTTGCCAAATTGTATTGGACTTTCTCCAGCAAGGATTATCTATACCTCGTCATGGAATATCTCAATGGTGGAGATTGTGCATCTCTCATCAAAGTACTTGGTGGTCTCCCTGAAGAATGGGCCAAGAAGTATCTGGGGGAGGTCATCCTCGGCGTCGAGCACCTTCATAATCGACACATCGTTCACAGAGATTTAAAGCCCGACAACCTTCTCATCGATCAAAAGGGACATCTCAAGTTGACTGATTTTGGCCTTTCACGGATGGGATTGATTGGTCGTCAGAAGCGAGTCCTAAACAGCAATGTCAACGAATCAGCCCCTGATTTGCTCAAACAAGGACCATTTGCCCGCGCGACTTCTATCAGTTCTTCGAGATCAACCTCTTTCGATTTTCAGGGACACCACTCACCAGAGATGACCCCACAGATGACCCCGAACAATGGACCCAATACTCCTTCGTACTTTAGCCTCAGCCGCGAAAGTACCGCCAGTAAGGACAGTCGCAGGATTTCGGGTCGAAGTGACAGTGGTAACAGCGATTCTTTGAACCAGATGTTTACCAGCTTCTCTCTCAATGATACCCAAGGCCAGCAAATGATGAATCAAAGACGAAATCCAATCGAAGAAACGAGCGAAAATGAGGGCAGCGGATCTCCAGATTTACTGACCCTGCACCAAGTAACGAGTTATTCAAGTAACGGCACAGAAAATAGAAACCCAACACCGCAGGCGAGCATGATGCCTCCTCCGATGGCGCTATTTGATCCAGACGACAGCAACCGTCGATTTGTAGGAACGCCAGATTATTTAGCACCTGAAACCGTCAATGGTATTGGTCAAGATGAAAGGAGCGATTGGTGGTCAGTGGGCTGTATACTGTTCGAGTTTTTGTATGGTTATCCACCATTTCATGCTGGAAGCCCGGATGAAGTCTTTGAGAACATCCTTGCCCGCAGAATCTCTTGGCCAGATGATGAAGATTTTGATGTATCCCCAGAAGCCAAGGATCTGATGAACAAGCTCTTGTGCCTAGACCCAAGCGAACGGCTTGGCGCGAACAAGGACGATAAGTTCAGCTGTGGTGGTGATGAGATTCGAAATCATCCCTGGTTTGAAGCTACAGATTGGGGCAAACTTCTGGAAGATGATGCACAATTCGTCCCTGCTCCCGAAAATCCCGAAGATACGGAATACTTTGATGCTCGTGGCGCTACTCTACAAGCGTTCGCCGAGGAATTGGAAGATCAAGCATCACCGCCAGCTTCAACTCCCGGAGCAGAGTATCATGAGCGTCCTCATGATGCACTCTCCCGAGTTAGGTCTCAAGTTAATTCAATCAAGCGTGGCCTAATGCCTCTTCACATACCTCCGCATGTGAGAGACTCGAAGAGTCGCAGACTTAGCGAGCCTGTTGTAGCAGATGATTTTGGAAACTTTGCCTTCAAAAACTTGCCAGTCCTGGAAAAGGCAAATAAGGATGTCATTCAAAAACTTCGTGCTGAAGCCTTGGCGGCGCAGAACAAGTCAGCCACAAGTCCAGTCTCGGGACCCAGCAACACATGCACTTCGCCTGGGCCAACACTGGAGGGCAGCCCTATGGTACCCATGCCGCTTCAGCGAACACTTTCAAATGCAAAGGCTATCAACAGACCATCATCACCTTCTGGACTAAGCCAGGCTAACTCTTCCCCAAGTCGAGCATCCCAGCCGTCTTCGCCTCTTCTAGTTTCATTCATCGCAAGTCAGAACGCGGAAAGCAGACGCAAAACATCTAGCAATTCATCAAGTCTCTCTCATCACTCTCACCAATCCAGCAACTCACTAGCCCCTGGCAGCTTCTTTGACGTACCTCGGATGCCGGCAGGTCTCCAGAAGGCAGCTAGCTCTGCTATATCATCGCCCAACAAGGCCCGCGGCTCCGGTCCACCACCATTGGCAATCTCACCACAAAAGATAACCACACCTCGCCAGTCCAGTGGACCTTCTTCTGCCCGTGCAAGGTCTCAGACAGTTGGGTCTCAAGAAGGGAGTCCTGTGCCAGCGGACGTCTTTTCCCATCGCAAACGTAGAAGTCAAGTATTTGATATGTCGCCATCTTCATCAGACAACGAAGGTGATAAGGCGAATGCTCTTCTTCGTGTACAAAGACGTCGTCAGAGTTCACGACGATTATCTGCGATTAATCTGCTGGATGGTCCACAATTTCGCCCATTGGATATCCTCATTTGCGAAGACCACCCCGTTTCTAGAATGGTCATGGCTCAGCTTCTTGAAAAGTTGCGATGCCGAACCATTACTGCTACAAATGGACCGGAGGCGATGCGGTATGCTTTAAGTGAGATTAAATTTGACCTCATCATGATGGAATTCAAATTGCCCCAAATCAATGGCGCCGATGTGGCACGCATGATTCGCGACACAAAGAATGCCAATTCTCAGACACCAATTGTTGCAGTCACTGGCTATCTGAAAGAATTGCAGGCTCCCCATCATTTTGATGCTCTAATCGAAAAGCCTCCAACAACGTCGAAAATGATAGAGGTCATGTGTAGACTGTGCCAATGGAAGGCTCCAAGTCCAGGCCAGGGTAGTGCAATTCCCCTCAGCTTTACACAACCATCGGGCTTACGCCAAGAGAGCACTCGTCTTGAAGACAGCCCAACATCTGGTTCTTCTGGCTATGCAAACTTACCTGGAAGTAGTTTTAGAGGGTCAAGCAGAGGAGATTCAATCAGCTCTAGTTTGTTTGGCGATTCCGAGTCTTTGATGAATGAGGATGTTCCTGTTGTCATCAGTCGAAAGGCAACCAGCGAATGGGATGAGCCTCCCGGTCTCGGCATCAGCAATGAGGAGAGTTTGTTGGAAGGTCGCGATCTTCCCAAGCAGCTTCCTTTCCATCTCCTGCATGAGGCATCTGCCCCTGGCAGAATTGAACATGGCCCGCAAAAGGTTCCTCATAGACAGCGATCTACGGAAAAGATGCGAGCCAAGAGAGAATCTATTGAGAAGAATCGCCATGAATGTGCCGAATCCGGGGATGACGAAGATGAAGATCTAGGCTCTCGTGAGAAGAGTCCCAAACACGCAAAAGCTCATCGCGGATCAAAACTCGGAACTGAGATGATGCGAACCAACAGTCGAGGAAGTGTCGTTTCAACGTCGGACGTAGCTACAAGCGCCGATACCGTGGAGCCACCACCTACGATAGAAGAGTTTCCTTCAGCCTCACAGATTTCAGAATCGACTTTGACGCCGCCAGAACTCTTCTCTTCTCCTGGTGGCAAAGTAGCCGAGATTGACCTCGACCAGACGCCCAAGCCATCTTCGTCCTCGCAATACGACTCGATGGACGAAGAGCCAACGCCACGGGCGCCATCCAATGTTTCCAACTACCCTGATTACTTGAGCCATCGCAATCGAGACTCTCGGTAGGTTCCTTCTGGATCAACATTCTTGTTATACATTTTCCGAACCTATGGGTTCGACATAGAACAATTCCTTTTTTCAATCATCATGATCTCAGCGCGGCGTTTTATGGGTCTGGCCCATGGTTTTCGCATGGGGAAAGGGGGGAGTTTTTGTACGAATCATTTTGGCGTTTTGTTTCTGGAGCTGGAGCGGGATTCATTGCTGCATTTACAAACACTGTGCGGATCTACTTCACTTCCGGACCAAAAATATTTTCGACGCGCTGTTTATTTTTCCTTTTTTTTTCCTTTTTTGCTTCAGTCGAAGGGGTTTTACAAATCATCCACTCTACCAACTCTGCTTGCATTCGCTGTTTTCTTTCATTTGCCGTTTTTGGTTTCTTTCTTATGTACATGTTCAGGTATGGGGAAACGGAGGTGGTAGTTGTTTGCTGGGTGGGGTTGCCTCTGGGTGCTAGCTTTGAGGGTGAAGAGGTGTGGGTTGGTTGGTTGGTTGAGTGACAGATTATTGCATACTTCCCATTCGCTGGGTTCTTTTCTTTATATGGAGAATGATTTTAAGGGTGGATTGGGTGTATGAAAGGAGGAGTGCGGTGGTGCTGGTGAGAGGCGGGTGGAAGGAATATCTGGCGTCGGTGGCAGCAGAGTTTTGACACCTATGGGTACTTTTCAAGGCAGATGGGTGTGGCATGTGAAGATGTTGTAGGCGGATGGTTTGCAATATACAAACATAAAATTGGCCTCGGTGTGTGAGTTTTTTTTTCCCCGTGGCGATGTGACATTGATATCAGATTGACTACTCAAGTAAATGGACTGAGACACGGGGGAAGGAGGCACGGAGGAGCCGTGAACGGTGAGGAACCGTGGATTCGGGACGGGGAGGGTCGTGAGGGTGTACCAAAGCAAAGCAGAGGATCATCCAGCGGCTGCGGCTGCGGCTGTGCTAGATATAGATGACCTGCAGCGGTGCAGCGTTGCAGCAAAGGGGGAGGGCATTGCTGCTGGGCTGCTGGGCTGCTGGGCTGCTGGGCTGCTGGGCTGAACACGGGGGCAAGTGTCTCTCCATGTCTCGTTGGTTGGAGGGTCTCGAAGGGTGGTGATGAAGAAGACGAATTAGGGAAGTGACACTAAGAGGCATGGGGAGAGTGGTAGGGAGAGTGGTGGGGAGAGCGGTAGGAGGAGAGTCTAGTAAGAGTCTACCTAGGTCCACGGGTAGTACAGTTAAACGAGCGTCACTAGAGTAAGGAAGCTTAGGAAGCTGCAATGGAAGGTTCCTTTGCATAGCGCCATTTCCCTCCCATTTCCCTCCATTTCACTCCCACGATGAACCCGTCCACTGATGAGACAAGATGATTGGGTAGGTTAAGAAGCTGTAAGAAGCTGCCCAGGTGGTGTCAGTGGTGTGAGAGCAGACCCGAGGCTTTGCCCAGCCTTGCTAGCCTTGGCGAAAGCGTGAAGTCTGCAAGGTAGCGGCGTTTGATGGTGGTGGCACCCACTAACACTACGAGGATGGTGCAGGTGGGTGGCACTGGTGGGTACTGGGTGGGCACTGGGGCACTGGGGCACTGGTGGGCATTGGTAGTGGGGTTTGGGGGTTCTGAACTACGGGGCCAGTGGATTTGGAGGGGATTTGGAGGGGATTTCGGCACCAAGTGCCTGGTGGGTGCGGCTGGTGCCTCGGGTGCCTTCTCTCTGTCTTTTTGGTGAAGCCCCTCGATGCCAAGACCACGTGGGGAGATGGGGAGATCTCATAGGGCCTTAGCAAGCATTTCTCCGCAGCCTCAGCGAGAGCATTTCAACGACATGCCAATCAACTGCAGCCTGTTGGAGAATGGAGATACTCCGTACCTACTCACTCACCCAATTCCCAATTCCCACTCCCTCCACCCTTCGCAAGAGGCGATTGCCCCGGATAATCATTACGAGGTCAATTATGTTTCTAGTGCAGCCGCTACCTAGCAGCTACCTAGCAACTCCCTAGACGAAATTCAAATTCGCAGGACAAGCAACACGCCAAGAGAGACAGACTTTGCTTATCGGACCTTGACATTGTCTGAATCCAGGAAAAACTAAGTCCAAAAGTAAAGTTGAAGATGCCTGGGCATAGTTTTGGGCACACGGGGGCCTCCCAGCTTGCTAGCAGCTAGCCTCGAGATAAATCCGAGATAGATTACCTGCGGTCTTGCACCGGTACACTGGTGCACCCACCACCCACCACCCACCACCAACCACCAACCGTCGCTGGGAGGTTGCTGGTAGGTTGCTGGGGCCAGGTTCTGTCCACACGTGTATAGAGTTGTGCAATATTGAATCTGAAAATCGGAATTGGAAAGTCTAATTCAGTCGAATTCCGTCAGTGGACTGGCAGGAAAATGGTACGAATGGGCAGGTCCACCAGGGGCCAAGCACCCTCCGTACACCCCCCCCCCATGGGCCAAATGGGCCATAAGTGGCCGAAGGTGGCCACAGATGGGCCGTGAATGGTCCCTTATCACGAATAAGGACCAGAGATATCAGAACGTGGGACAACGGGCCTGCCAACCTGCCATGTTCTGATGAATTTTGCTACTTTTTCCTGCCCGAAAGCCTTTGCCTGCGCAGGGAAAAGACGGAGAATAAGCGAATAAGGCCAGTAATATGGTGATTCCCTTGGTGATTCCCTGTGGACGAACCAAAATGAACCTAGAACAAACCTAGGATGACCTGCGGCGAGGGTTCGAAGGAACCAGCTGCTGCATGCTGGCCTGGTGCTGGTTCCTCGGAGGGTAACTGGTTCAGGACAGGGACCGCAGCCTGTGAGTGTAAGTGTGCATTGGCCCCTGCCAGGAAGTATATAGTATATAGTACCTCCATACACTGCCTTGACAGTTTTCTTCTGTTTGTGATACTCGCATCTGGTATCAGTATCGATCAATAATCCAACGACCATCATTGACGCTGACGGCGCATCAACCGCAATCATGGTTCTCACAGACTATACTTATGTCTTCGTCATTGGCACTTTCTTTGCCATGCTCGATGCCTACAACAACGGTGCCAGTAAGTACTTCTATTGATGTGATCTGGCCATGTTTTGGTTCTGCAGAGTAGCACGCGAGCACTTGCTAACCACCCTTCCTCTCCAGACGATGTTGCAAACGCTTGGGCTACTAGTGTCTCTTCGAGATCCATCTCCTACAGACAAGCCATGGTGTTTGGTACGATATTCGAAATGTTAGGAGCCATCACCGTGGGTGCACGAACGGCCGACACCATCAAGAACGGAATCATTCCAACTGCAGCTTTCAAAGGTGACGCTGGAGTTCAGATGCTTGCTTTCACCTGTGCTCTCGCTGCTGCTTCCTCCTGGGTCATGTGGTGTACTCGACACTCTGCTCACGTTTCTTCGACCTACTCGCTCATCTCGGCCGTTGCAGGTGTCGGTGTTGCGACCGTGGGTGCCAAACAGGTTCAATGGGGATGGAACGGTGGAAAGGGACTTGGTGCCATTTTCGCTGGTCTAGCAATGGCTCCTACCATCGCAGCTGGTTTCGGTGCTTCCATTTTCATGCTCATCAAGTTGACTGTCCATGTCCGCAAGAACCCCATCCCATGGGCTGTCTGGACTGCGCCATTCTTCTTCCTCGTGGCCTCAACCATCTGTACCCTTTCTATTGTGTACAAGGGATCTCCTAACCTCGGATTGAACAAGAAGCCTGCATCATTTGTTGCCGGTGTCACCATGGGTACTGGTGGAGCTGTCTGCCTTCTCTCCATCATCTTCTTCGTTCCCTTCCTCCACTCGAGAATTGTCAAGAAGGACCCCACCGTCAAATGGTGGATGTTCATTCAGGGCCCACTTCTCTTCAGACGTCCAGCACCAGCTCACGCCGACCGCAGTGTAGTCCCAAACTACGCCGTCGTTCAACACGATGAAGAACTCCCAGTTACCCCAGCCGCCGAATCCGTCAGCGAGGGCTCCATTCACAAGGACGAGATCACCAGCACCTCCGACGGCAATGAGAAGCGTCTAGTCGCCGCTGAAACCCAACAACGAACCATGACCTACAAGCAAATCCAAGAAGATGGCGATGCCAAACTCAACGCCAAGCTCTGCAACAAACGTGGACCATTCGGTTGGGCCATGCGCACTCTCCGCGATACCCCATACGGCGCTGGTCAAATCTACGAAACTCACAACATGAAAGTCGCCATCAAGCGTCTCCCAGCCATGATCGTTGTCGGTGCTCTCTACGGTCTTCACTACGATATCCACGCTGCGCAAACCGGTATCCAAGGTACACCCGAGGGCAAACGTATGGAGCGCGTCTACGCACATGCTGAGAAGTACTCTAACGAGGTTGAACACACCTACTCCTTCATCCAAGTTTTGACCGCCTGCACTGCCTCTTTCGCTCACGGAGCCAATGATATTGGAAACTCGGTTGGTCCTTGGGCTGTCATTTACTCGTCGTGGAGAACTGGTGAGGCATCTAAGAGTAAAGCCGCTGTTCCAGTTTGGCAATTGGCTGTTCTATCCGCTGTCATCTCTTTGGGTCTCATCACATACGGTTACAACATCATGAAAGGTAATTCCCTCCCCCTTAGTAAACATTACTCAAGTCTCAACACCCTACTAACAAACCTCCCTTAGTCATGGGTAACAAGATCACCTACCACTCCCCCTCCCGAGGCTGCTCCATGGAAATGGGCGCCGCGGTCACCGTCCTCGTCTTCTCGCAGTACTCCCTCCCCGTCTCGACATCCATGTGTATCACGGGTGCGACGGTCGGTGTGGGACTCTGCAATGGGACGCTCAAGGCGGTGAACTTCCAACGGGTGGGATTACTGCTTCTTAGTTGGATTATGACGATTCCGATCGCCGGGACGATGGCGGGTGTGTTGATGGGGATTATTCTTAATGCGCCGCATTTTAAGGCGTAGGATACCCATTACATTAATTCTTTTCTTTTTCTTTTTTAATTTGGACTTTGATGGGATTGGAATGGATTGGTTACGGTGGATGTTAATGTGTTCTTCGGCTTGGTTTGGTTGGTTGGTTGGTCTTTTTGCTACGGCGGAGGATGATTTGATAGATCTCCTTTCTGTTTTTTTACACTTCTTTCTTCTTCTATTTTTTGAGCTCACGCTTGGTTTGGTTTGGTTTGGGATTGGATTATTGGGGGTGGAAAATGAATCGTCAATCGATGGAGATACCTTGGAATGTGAATGGGATGGCATATGGAAAGAAGAGAAAGACGAAAGAGAAAGAAATGAAAATACTTTTACAACTAAAAATACCTGACCTGTCTTGGCTTGTTTTGTTTTGTTTTTGTGCGTTTTGTGCGACAGACTGACTATTTGGGGAATCGAATATGTGTGATACTTGAACTTGGACTTGGGATTGGGGTGATACGGTACTTGGGATTGTACGAGCAATCGTGTTTTGGTACTTGGGATTATTGTGTTACGAACTAACTAACTATCTTAGGATTGAGATCATCATGATACGAACTACGAACTAAGAACTACGAACTACCCTCCCTCGCTCGTAACATGTTACGACGTCTGATGTTGTGATACATCCTAACTCCTAACTCGTGCGAGTCCAAACAGTACAGACGGATGTAAATACCCGTCTACCCGTCTACCCGTACCAACTAACCGTCCAAACTCGATACTTGATACTGATACGTGGGTCTAGTCTAAAACGTGTGAGCCTGTGAGGTAAGTGGGTGGACATTTAGACTTTTTGATATCTGGATATCTGGATATCTGGCTGGAGGATATCTGGCTGGAATTACAGTAGTCGAGTAGTCGGGTATGGTATGGTATGGTACGGTAAGCTTACTAGTCTGGTCTAGCGGGTACGGTACACATACTCACTGACTACTCCCTTCTAAGAGCTGTTTATAGCAATGTGTAAACAGATTTCAGCAATTTCTTCCTAACGATAAGATAAGTCTTGGTTTTCTTCATATTGTCGGCATTGATATCCGTCCAAAATCAAGGAAAAATCAAGGAACGATAAAGTAAAGTCTTGGAAGTGACGTTTATATTCGCAATCCTGTTGATGTTGACGTTGAGGTTGACGTACTTTACTGTACTGTAGTAGTTGGGTACGGCATTGATTCCGAGATAAAATCAAGGATTTGGTTTCTTGGGTGTGACGTTTTTTTCGTGAAGGGTGTTTGCGTTTTGATGTTGGAGTTGGTAGAGAGAGGGGAGCACAGACAGGTACCACTACCACTACCAGTAAGTAAGAGTGCTAGGAGTGAGTTTTGACACCTAACGGGACGGGTATGGTAGATGTGGCGTTATGGATGGATGGATGGATGGATGGTACTAGTAGATGGTAGATGGATGGGAAGGAGAGTACAGTAAAATTGAGGCTTAGGCTTAGGCTTGGGTGGGATACTGTGATGTGATGTGGGGTTTGGAAGTTGGTGTTTGCGTGAGGTATTGGTACCTGTATCGTGTTTTGACGGTTAGATACTTAGAGACAAGATAGTACAGATTAGATTGTTAGAAAATAAGTAGGTAGAGACACTGTACCTAGTAAAGTACCTACCTACCTATACAAGGGGCTAGACCAATACACTCTACCTAAACACTCTACTTAGCGCGTGTTTTCCATCTAATCTAATCAGTCCCAACAACGTTCCAAATACAGTCCCTGGTCCACTTATCTCCAGCTATCCATCCATCCATCCAGAACCCAGCCAGATCATCAGACTAGGTTGCATCTCTCTTTCCCCTCTCTATTCTCTAGGTACCTACCATACAGTACTAGAAATCAGACCATCTGTTTTATCCCTATCATCCGTTTTAAATTCTCCCTGGGATGTCGTTGTCAATCGTACCTACTGTACCTATGTCCTCGTACCTCGTACGGCATACAAGGTTTTCCTAGCTATCTCTCTTATGTTCCTTATCCTGGGCAGAGTCCAGATTCTAGTGGAGAAACAAGGAAGGGATATACGATGCAGAAAAAGGTCTATTTACATTTTACCCGCACCACATAAATTGACTTTTTTCTTGCGAGGTACCTAGACAGGGATATACGTTTTTGTGGACGGACGGACGAGCGAGTATACGGAGGAACTTGGATGGAAAGTTGGGAAGTGTAAATTTTACCTATGGAGTAGGTAGGTACAGTACAAAGCCAAGTTAAATTATCCCGTGGGGTGAGGTAAATTACTGTGTACAGCACCTACCTAAGGGATGGAATTGGAAGGGGGGGGAGGAGGGGGAGATAGGTGGTATTTCGTTACTTTTGGATTTGTAGGTTGGTTAGATATCATATCGAGAGGAACGGCAGTTGAGAAGGTCATGGGGATTGGAGAGGGTGATGGGAATAGATTTGATTGAATTGATGGATTTAATTGAATTGATTTGATAGAGGTTATCAAGGAAAATCTTGCTATGTTCGTAACGCCACGCCACGCCATGCCACGTCTGGATATGTCTGTCTGATCTGATCTGGTTCTTTTTCGAGCTGCGTTAAAGATAGATGGAAAGATGGAAGGGACGGGAGAAGGAATTTTTTCTTTCTTGATGCGCGGGGCGTAGGGCGTGGTGTGGATGGATGGATGTCTTAGTATGAAGGTTGCGTATCACTTGGCTTAAGCAACGCGGTGTATAGGTAGATTTTCACCGGGTACTACGGATGGGAGTACCGTAGGGACCTAGGTAGACACCAAGAAGCACCCGGATGCCTGGAACATGCTAGCGGAGAAATATACGCAATAAATATCCCTACTCAAGAGGTATCTGGTAAGGAGGGAACTATACCACTGTGGATCTCCGTAAATTCGGCAACATTAATATCAAGCCGTTTTGTAATCCACGGGAGCTAGAAGAAACGTCCAAATAAGGAAATGTCGCATCTTAACTAGTCAGAACAAGCGCCAAAACAAGCGATGACTTTTTTCTAGACTTTTCCCTCTTTTCCCTCTTTCTCGCCTATCGCTCACAAAAAGAGCTGTAACATTACAAAAACGGATGGTGCAAGTGGAGAATCCACCTACCTACTTGAATAAGATACAATTCCATCTTCCCGAAGCAAAATCAAAAGTCTAAATATGTCTCGACATGCAGTAGATAGGGATGATGCATGTGCGGTCTTTGATGGATAAGCCGTTACTCAAACCGGTACTTGTCTTATTTTCCTCCCCCTCTACCTACGTACTGCTTACCGTAGGGGCCGTAGATATGTTTTGCCCCGTTTTTTGTTTCTACATGCCTGTTCGGAGGTTTTGTTTCAGGGTGCATTGATGGAGACACGTCTGGGGTCTTGGATTTTTTTGTTCTTGTCGATTTTCCTTGGGTTCTTGGGTTGGGTGTTGGGTGGAAAGTCTATTTTGGATGGATGGATGGTTCCTTCCTAAGCTAGGTATTGGTGGGTAGGTTTTTTTGGAGGAACGAAGGACCTTGTTCCTTGTCTAGCGAGGACTCGGTTATTGCTTCATTTTTTGCTTGGATGGGTGATGAGCCGGGGAACGACCGATTGGTGCTGTTATTGTTATTGTTTTGTTTGTTTAATGATCTTTTTTCTTTTGGTTTTTTTTGTTATTCATTTTGGGGATATGAGGCCGTCACGAGGGAGTGGGAGATTTGGGGAGATGATCTTGATATTAATACTCTATTGGTTACGTGAGTTGGGTCTCAGATGGTCTGATGTCATCATGTCATGGCCAATAAGGTTTGGAAAATGACGCATGTTCTGGCTCTCAGGGCTATTGTTGGGCCCTCTCGCTTGACTCAGAGGCTAAGGGGGGAGGAAGGGGTTAGCGAGAGCGTGGTCAATCAGAATGAGGCTTTAGCGAGCTGTGTTTGATGAAGTTCAGTATTGAGGTTTGTTGTGTGAAGTGAGATATTTCTTTTGCATGTCAAGGTTGGTGTGTGTTGATTGGATGGAGGGGAACGAAGGAGGGCCTTGGGTAGGCTGAAGGTATGGGGGATTGAAAATGGGGATGAAAGGGGAGAGAGAGTGGGAGGGAGAGGATGGATGGGTCGATGAGATCGAGTTTTGGTGGGCGTATAAGTTAAAGTTGATTTTTGTTTTCAGTATCAATTAAGAAACAACTCAAACATTTCCCAGGTGCATCAATAGCACGATCCAAATGCCTTCCTTGCCTCCAAATTCCTAAACATCGGTCTAAGTCTTCTGTAGTTGTTGGTATCCTCCTTCGTACATCCCCGGCCAATGGACCAACATTTCCAACTGTTGGTTTGACTCCATTGAGTCGGGCGGTGACGCAACAGGCCTATGTTACTCTCTTTAACTAAGTCATAATTTGAATGTCGAAGCAAGTGTAGCTAACTAGATTTCCGAGTACTTATAGACGCTATAGTACGTACGCTAGTGGTGCAAGTCCCTCAACGTGAGTCACGTGCTAGCGAATATACTCACTATTACTATGGCGACACCAACATAAGCACCGATGCGCTTTTTCCAGAATATTTCCCATGTTTTAGACAGTTGCACTCTTTCTCCACAAGCCATCCGTGATAGAGCCATCATCAAGCCTTCAACCAAGCTCGACTTCGAAGTGACGCCTGAGCTCGAGGAACTCCTCCAACGAGATATTAAAACACCTCGTCAATATCGCTTTCATCCATCTTTACCCTCCGATACAAAATTGTGGATCACTAGCGTGTCGTCTATGATCCGAGATTGAAACTTCAGCCCCTGCACGAGAATGCGATTTTAAAATGGTTTGGATTGAATGAGCGCATGTCCAAAGTTGTACTGGATGACTACAAGGAACGACTTGACGGTAACGTTCCCGAGGAGTTTGGGCCAGTTTTAGTTAAATTAACAAAACCCAGAGAATCTTTGCTCTATAAACTGGTCAATTTGTTCATTCTCTTGATTGTTGTGCCGGAGTGGGAGATGGAAGAAGCGGAAGACTTTGGTATGTGCAGGTTCTACCAATGGCTCTGGGACCAATTTACTAATTGTTAATCATAGAAGAATATGTCAACTCGATATATCGTATAGGTATAAGGCCCAAATTCGCATTATACTGTGGGTTACATTCAAGGGAAAAATGTGCTGTCGAGGAAAGGGAACGGTTTTATAGTCATCCTCCTTCGCATCATTCGGGGGATTTGGCGAGGCAATAATACAATATGCTTCTTTATTGACACGGATATGGAGGACCAGGAGAAGAATGAGTTGCTAGAAAAGGTAAAGAAAAACGCAGTATATAGTAGGATGGATAATAACGTTGGTTAATGAGTCAGGGGTAGGAGGTGTGGTCATTCGCTACTGAATCAAGACCATAGAAGGAAGTATCAATCAATCGGTCTGATTACAGAAATTGTTTGGGTATGGTTGACTCTTACTAACTCTTGTTATAATGAGGTACGAGAATAATGGTTATTGCTCGAATCCTTATGAGTGATACAGCACGCATAAGCCCCAAATATCGGCCATACTTGTCCGTAAATACTCATCAAGGTCACGTGATATAGGCGACTTGTCTTAAAACGTAGCGCTCTCTTTAGGACAAATAGGGGTCTGCGAGCTTTAGGGCAATATAGAATTAGGCTCTTTTACCTTTACTTAGACGAGCTATACAATCCAATCACTATTCGTTACTTGATCCGTCCCTGATAAACACTAATATTGTTACTTTTCGACATTTCACTCTAAGTTGTAGTAAGAGCTCATAATAGATTAATAAATATCTTCTAGAATATGTTCGAGTAATGAAAACACAATATCAACAACTTGTAGCACTAAACTCATGAAACTAGTACATGTAAACGATTCTTTGATAAATACTCACGATCAAAGGAATGCCACATGTCCAGCCATATCCATCTGTCTGTCCGACTACATACTTCCTGCCCAGCTATATCCATCTGCCTACCCGACTACATGCTTCCTGCCCAGCTATATCCATCGCTTATCCTTCGCTTGTCGTATCCATCAAAAGGGGGGTGATTGGCGGGAGTGCTAGGGGGCATAACCCTCGCAAAGCTTTCTTTCTGTTCAGGTCGGCAGGGGGGAGGGTTTCTGGTGTACCTGGCAGAAGGGTAGTTCGAGTTCCAATTGCAATTGTTGTGTGTGTGTGTGTGTATGTGTGTGTGTGTGGGTCTCGGTTGTGTTGTCGGCACATAAAGCAGTGCAAAATATACAGCAAAAATCGGTGAAAATTACAGGGGAAAATCGAAGAAAAAGTAGTCCTGGAAGTCGGTGGAAATCGTCCCTCGCAAAAGGGGAATTTAGCTCTGAAAATACTGGAAAACGTCCCTCGCAAAGGGGGCAAAAGTGGTGGAAAGTGCTGAAAAAGGGCTCTAAAAATGAGGGCAAAAGTCGATGGAATTGGCTCTGAAAATGAGGCTCTTTTGTAGTGCGAATGCGTGTTGATTTGAGGCTCTTTCGCAAGGTGATTTTGTGTTGCAAATGCGTGATCTGAGGCTCTTTTGCAAGGTGATTTTGTGTATACTCGAGGAGTGTCGGCTCGAGGGGGGGGTCTCTGTAGAAGAGGAAGGTGTCTACTTCTGCGCCAGCTGTAGTCTTTTGCTTCTTCGAATGAGGGGGGGGGGTTGAGAGTTGTTGTTGTTGAACTCGAAAGTGCTCAATTAAGAGATCGAGTTCTGATTGTCTGAGTCAGTAGAAATAGCAAGTTCAGCCTTTTGGGGGTACTATTTCGACTGGCCCTTCGTCAGCAAGATAGCAAGTTTATCCTTTTAGGGGTACTATCTTAACTGGCTCTTCGTGGTTTCCGATTTTGTCGTTTCTACGGTAGTCGTCTGTTGCGTAGCAAGTTCAGCCTTTTGGGGGTACTATGCAAAGACGTACTCTTTAAGAGCTTTGAAAAGGTGACATATATGATCTTGAGATAACTGTACTTTTGATGGTTTAGCCGTCTGTTGATCTATATCCACACACTAATCAGTGTTAGTGTAAAACAGGGTAAACCAATATACTCTCTTTGTAAAGTATAATAATCGATTGGTTGTGTCTACTACGTAGAATCCAGGGTATATATAGCCCTAGATTATCACGTGAGTAAACACGTGGAATATATCGCAACAGTAAGATTACCAGACCAAACAAAAAAAAAAGAAACCCCACCCCTAAAAAAAACAGCAAAAGAGTTCGGGCCCAACCTCCGGAGGTTGCTCCTTACATCTCTCGTATGGTAACAGTTAATGGTGCGGCGCATATGGGAAGACACACACTAACTGACTGGGCCAGGCGGACAGGTTTAATCCCAGTTTTGGTGATGGGGATTGTGCTGTTTAAGGATATCAATTGTGTTTTAGGGTTTTTTGTGGGGCGGGTGGGTAAGGGGGGTAATTGATTGGTGGGGGATCTTCGGGGAAGGGATGGGGGTGGGGATATCATGTGATGAGTGGAGAGGCTTGTTGAGGGGGTGGGTGAATAATGGGGTTGTATTGTATAGTGGGTTGGAAAGGTTAGAGTTAAGTAGGTAACGTATCTAGTTCTTGATTGGTGGTGGAGATATGGGTAGTGACCTTGATATAATGAGTTTAGAATTTGTAAACAGAGAAGGATTTAATATAAGTACTAACCAGAGGAAGATTACTTAAAGGACGTATTAAATTTGGTGACAGATCACAGATCGTAGATTAGAAGTAGATATCGTGTGCTAAGTCTACCTATATAGTACAACATAAGGTAGGATTCGACTAGAACCTATAATTAAAAACTAAAGTGTAATAACTAAATCCTCCCAGTTTAAAAAATAGATACTCTTCGAGTAACTTACAACCTAAAGCCTCGAAGAAAGATAGGTAATTACCAGGTACCGCAATGAGTTAAAATTCAGACTCCTTTCCTCTTTTATAATAAAAACACCCTTTAAAAGGTGAGAAATAGCCTCTAATAACTCCCTACTTGCGCTGTGGCAGTTCAACCAGCCAACTATATTCAGGAGTAAATGGTACATCTTCAAAACCTCGGCTGATACATGGCGGCTGACTGGGATATGTAGAGGCCCTTAATAATATTGGTAGACCGGAGTACTCTCTATATTTTACGTGGCAAACTAGGGGGTTCATCGAGTGTTTTGTTTACCCCAAAGCTCCCTTTGAGTATGAGGCGCTGCATGTCCATGCCGTGACTTATTTCTTTGAAAGGGCTTTCCAACTGGGAAATACTCAACAGGAATCCATACTCAGAGGTCTAATCAAATTAAATATAAAAAAATTATTTAGTAAGGGGTTTCTGCAGGAAACAGCCTTACGCTTACGAACTTCGCAATCTGAATGGGTCGCCGTACGAGGATTTCTTCGATCTATAGCTTTTTGAAGAAGAAACGATGATAGGAGGAAACTGTTAAGAAATGTATAGTTCATTAGTAATTCTAGTTTTCTTTTCTGGAGTACGGTATTTTTCGCCAGAACTGGATGTAGGAAAGATGAGGTGTTGATTATTTACTTGCTTTTGTACACCAACACAATATAACAACAGTAATAATAGTGCATATATATTTCATTGAGAAATTATTGCAATAATAGTGAAGAATTGGTGTATGTCAGTAAGCATTCTTAAGGCATTTAAAGAGGAGGGGTAAGAAAGTCTAAGCATAAAATAATTAGTGGAGCTATCACAAGTAATCCATTTTCTATGTAGTCTGATCCTAAACCCCTTTGTTCTTTATTTTATTTCATGAGTGACACTAATGGCTGAACAAGCTATCAAATGACATAATTAAATTCAACTGTGAATCAAAGCATATCTTAATAGAATCTCAATGCTTTGTGGAACAGTGTTCTTAATGGTCTCTGTTATTTGACTCTGATTAGGGCGATACAGAATCCCACTACTTATGGACACTCAATACTGAGTCAAAAGTTAATGTGCGCTTCATAACCCTTTGAGTCTGAGTCATGCCACTTCCTAGCATGCTGTGATACCTGGCCAAATTTATTCACAGAGTTGTTCAGCGTCACTTGCCAAAAGACTATTTAGGGAAAGGTTCAAACACTCTGCCCTCTCTTCAACTTGAACACGTTTCTTGCTCTTGATCAAGACTTTTACCTCTTTCCAAGAATCTTCAAAGCTCCAAAGACATCACAAGGCACCACTGAATATTTCTTCAACTCTGAAAGCAACAGCTTCGTAATCATGAGCCAAAGAAGCCACAAAAGCCGGCCCGTGCCGTGGCGTAGCCAAAGCAAAGGAGGCAATGAGAAGAGAAAGCCACCCCCTACCTTGGTCTCGATTCCGAGGGAGATTCGCGATCAAATCTTCGCCGAACTCCTGTCTTTTGACCGCCATACTTCCTGTATCGAGACGATGGATAATGTCGCAAAAATGGTCTGGCACACAAAAGACATCAAGCCCCTCCTACCCCTCCTACGGGTTAGCAAACAAATTCGAGAAGAGGCTTTGGTGTTCTTCCATCACGAGAACGGAATGATATCACTTACGATAGACGATGACTCCCCCCCATGGCTTCGAAGACCGGTTGTCATATCTTCGGTGGTCATTTCTTGAATGCCTCGCACAAGTGGCTCCAATTCAACTTCAAAGTGGAAGAGACAGAGACCGCAGTCGCAGTCGCAGTGCTGCTTTGCACATCGATCTTCAATTAAATGATGGCCCACCTGAAGGATGGGCGACTGCGATACCCCACCCTGAATTTGATAGGAATGGAAGAATAATGTTTCGCAAAGTGCATGCAATCATGGCAGCTCGACACTTGCCTCGTCTCATAGCGCTCATCAACACATGGTGGTACATGGAACCGGAGTTGGCCACCCAGTCGCCCGACGATGAATTTCATGAATTTCCGACACCTATAATCAGAGTAAGGTTCGAATTCAATACAAGTACGAGCATGTATTATGTTGAAAATTGCACATTGAGAGCAGAGCGCCTAGCAAATCTCGGGAAGGGCTTGCGGAGATCTCATTTCGCCTACAAAAACGAGTACATAGTACTCCAGAATCCACCGCGCGAGATTGAGAGTTTCTCCCGGGAAATAATTGTTTGTGGGCTTGGTGATAAGGAGAGCACAGATTTAGTGGAGTCATCAAACCTCCCTCCCATGACCGCAGTGGAATGCTTCCAGGAAGCGCAAAAGCTCAAAGAGAACGGTGACATTTTAGCGAAGCAAGGATCCTATACTGATGCTTTATCGATTTATCGGCTGTCTACCTTCTTCATAGTTGGTACGAACTTTCCTAAACGCAGGATGGGATATATTACTTCGGAAATGATTCCAACCCTAATTGGGGGCTTTTTAGGGGTCGCGGAGATGTTGCGGAAACTTGACATAGAAGAAGAATATATGCTCGGAATAAAACTGGAGTGCGCTCTATCTATTTTCTTCGTCAAGTCTCGCCATCACGATAATGGCTTTACAGTGAAAGATTGCAATGAGATTCTCGACAGATTTTCGTTCGATTTCATTCAACATGATCTCTTTGGCGTGCTTGTATATGCTTACAACAAAGCGCGGAATAAGTACCCTGAGGTTTCAAAGTTTGGAATTTTGCACGACAAAGCTTATGAAATGGAAAGGCTACGTATGGCAAACCCAAACAGAGATCTTACAGAGCTGAAGAATAGCTTCTTTGACATCGATAAGCAAATGGAAGCGGTTTAGCCGGACTCGATCAACTTAACTGGCTTGCTAGTTTTACAGCAGATTTAGACTCCGATAGAATGATTATTTGCAACATAGCGCCTGCAATTGTACAATATATTGTATTTAAACTTAAACATGTGAATCGTGATTCCTCTCTTTGTGGGGAGTTTCCCTATACTCACCCTAGTTACACACGCAAATAGATGAAATATTATACCACAAAGACTCGAATAGTCAAAATAGTTTCGCTTCAAGTCAAACATAATGACATTTCATGGATAGTACTTGATTCATTTGTTTACCACCACTAGATATCTGTTTGTCATCTTGTTCCTAAAAGTATGGTTGACGTCAGTAGATATGCATAAAATGAAGATTTCTGTCTCTACCCTCTGTCGATCCACTGCAAGGAAGTCTTCATGTCCCGAAATCCTGTTCAATTGACAAGCAAAAGCAATGTCCGGCGCCCCAGCTCTAATGAAAAGTACAGTACGCGGGTAGGAACTTTGCTAGTAGAAGCCTTCGTGAAGAACTGCGCAAGGAGGAGTAAAAATAACACGCAAATAAACTTCTGAGACATGGATGATGGATTTGTTTGAAATAAATAACTGATCAGGTGGTTGTATAGCAGACAAGATCCCAAAAAGGCAGATAGTCAGGAACTATTTCAGCGGGAGAATTACGAGTTGGTGAATTAGTGACCCAATCATAGGCAATCTACTATGACGAGTTGCCCAGAAAAATGAAATGGCGCATGGATACATACCTCATCCTGCTAAACGTCAACAGACAAATTAGCGCAGAGGTCTAGGAGCTTTTCTATAGAGAGATCAATCCCAACTTGCTTGAATTAGAATCGAACGAAACTGGACACTATACCCTCTAACACTGCCTTCCTAACACGACCCCTCTGAGATTTTGGGATTATCGAAGACCAGTTATAGTTTTACCGCCTGTGATTTTGCGCATCACGTTTCGATTTCAAGGAGGTGAGCCAAGTACATGGTCTACTACAGAGTATTTGAGCAGACGGGATAACGATAAACCACGGACTTACGCAGTATTCCGCGAAAAAGGTAGGCTTGGTTGTCTTGGATCCATGATGTCTTCGATCCTTCGGCAGTCATGAGAGCTCAATATCTACCCCATCTCATCGTGCCCATGAACGCAATTTGGTTATCCAGGAACCAGAGATACAAACGGGGATACAAGATTCGGAAAACACACCATTTTCCACTGACAAACGTAACATTCGCCTTCAATACCAGCAGCGATTACTACCCGAAACATAAATCAGCTCAGCTGGCTGATCGCTCCAAAGGCTTGCGAAAATTCGATCACTACAGAACATTATTCGGGTTGCAGTTCAGGGACTGTTCACGGGAGATAGTCGTGAAAGGACTTGATCGCGAGAAAAGAAAGGAGCTGACAGAATCCTCCAACCTGCCGGTCATGACCAAATCTGAACGCATTAAGGAAGCGCGAAGATACAAAGAACAGGCGGATCAGTTGAGAGCACAAGGGTCGTATTTACAATCTTTTGCAAACTATCAACTGGCAGCAATGATGTTGGTTTCGGACCCTTGGGTACAGGCTACTCTCTCTCCAGACCTAACACTTTCTGATACAGAGGTCGCTTCCATGGTGCTTGCGGCTTTCTTGGGCTTGACAGAATTGCGATTGAAGGTATATGACGAGTACTATGACAATAACCACGTACGACAACGAGACCCTCCTGATTGGTTTCATTGGAATCTTGACAAGTTCAGCAACAAGATTTTCGAAGAAGATTATTTTGATCATTTGGCAGAACTGAACGAGGTTCTCGAAAGATTTGGGGTGGAGGCGATTTTGCATGGCGATTTTCTGATTCTTGAAAACGCCTATCGTAGAGCGAGTCGTAGTAGTAGTAGTAGTAGTAGTAGTAGTAGTAGTAGTAGTATTTTTACGCCGGACGGATCACCAGCGAATGCCGGGTCTCCTGTGACCTCCCTAGGGGTATAAGGGCGTGCTAAGCTAAGGACTATTATACACATATCCTATTCTAAAGGAGCCAAAAACGCAGGTGGCTAAAAAGAACCCCCTTAAATAAGCCCGGGTCCCTGATCCCGCGGTGTTACAGTGCTATTAGAGCGAGTCGTAGAAATCCTGGGGTTACGAGATTCCAGCTTTCACGCAACAAAGTCCCTCTGCTGGCCAAGCGCGCTAGACAAAACGGAGATAGCCCTGAAGTCTTGACAAACCTCTCGTTCGAATGTATGGAGCCTCTGGAAGTTGCAGGGACTTGAGCAAAAGCAGACTATTCAAGTGAGTCGGGGGTATCGGACTGGGGTAAAGATGGACACGACTCTAGTAGCAAATCATCGATTGTGAATCAGCCAGAAATAACACCAGAATGCATACTTTAAGAGAATTAATCATGTGCCTCATATATATCTTTGTAACCAGTCAGAGCCTAACATGTCCTCGTTTAGGCTTCTTCTATATATGTTTACTCACGTAGAACCGTTACAAGGTAGCGGTTGTGTTACTTACCATTTTCTCTATAATCTAAATTCAGTCATACTGTCACAGTTAAGTCATGTGGCTAAAGTACTTGAGGTAACGGAGCAAGGAAAGTTGGGAATGTACCTTCGTTGGGGGGGGTCTTGTGGTGAAGCCTCGGCCTCCCGATGAGAAAGAACTCTCTGGGGAAATTTCATCAGTTGCGGCGTGCTATGGTGTACCCTCGAGGGAAAATACGCCCGTTAATCGATTCTTAGCTCTTCTAACCTTTTCAACTTTACCTGCCCTAAACCATTCACATGACCCACAAACCCCCCTTTCCGAGGTTATCCCTTTAAAGCTTCGAGTAAGACATCCAGCTCTCGCCATTCAACTAAGGTAACTTGGTAACTTGGTTGAATGGCGCAAGGGCATAACGCGCTGATGACAAAGCAGGAAATTGTCACGCCCGCCATCGTAATAAACCGGCCTTTTCAGGTGTCTGAGTTTCCTTGATTATCTGCCAGGGGTACAGGTTCGTGTACAGGATAATATAAGTTTTTGCCATTTTTTTACTAATTTTTATAGTTTTCTTTTTTGCCTGTTGTAGCGAAAAGAGAGACTCCTTTAGGACTAGTTCCATGCTTAATATACTTGGCATCGAGTTATAGGTGAATAGAAATTACCTAGGTAATTGTGGGGAGTGGCCCTGTGCTACCTACTAGGCATGATTGTAGCTTGACTTGTCTATTAAGTAATATTACGAAACAGCGGAAACGAGAATTTGTCCACAATTCATCAGTTTTGTTAAAGTTTATTTTATACCTCTGTACCTGTCTTACCAGTGATTTTGAAACATGCATTCACAGGTCAACATTAATGAGGCTTGGATTGCATTGAAGTCAACAATAATGGGAAGGTGCGACTACTATATATATAATAGCCCTATCCTAGCTCAGCTCTATTTACCTATCTAATGAAGATACCACCAATATGAAGTGAAGAACCCCCAGCCAAAACTTGACTGGGTTTTGCTAGGACCCTCAAGGCAAAGTGTTGAAGCTGGTGGCAGTAAGTAGGATTGCTGCTTTTACTTACCCCTGTCTCGCTTAATAATCGGTTAAAGCTTCCCAGATTCGATTCCCGAGTGCCTTCCTCAACTAAAGCAATCTGAAACTTATGATTGGACTGATAAGGGAAGGCATTAAAATTAGCGTGAGGGGTTGAGGAAATTCTCTTATCTTTGATATTTTGATTTTCTAATCACCCACAGAGGAGAAGTAAGTGTCTCAACCTTTCTTGTCTTCTCTCCTCCTTTTTGTCTCTTCTGACCACAACCAAACCAACTGATCACTTCTCTCGCAAATAAGCCAGAAATTGTCGCAAACGATAAATACAGCCATCATCTTCTTGCTTTCAAGTCTTGTCAAGCCCTCTTCTTTCAAATGTATGTTTGTTCATTGGTCGAACAGCTGCGAGTCCTTGGCTTCGCCCCTCCAGAGCCAGATTGAAGCTGAGTCTGCCCGTGATGAAACTTGAAGCTAAATCTTTGTTATTGTAGCAATATGTTTAATCCTCCTCACTCTACATTCAATTTCTTTCGCTCCTGCGTTCTCCAATCTCGTTGCGCAGTCTTGCTAGACGCAGTTCACCCAAACATACAACCCTACAGGGGGTTGACAATGATGTCAAATAAGAAGGATGGATTGCAAAGCCCTCAAAACAATACTGACCTGGTTGGTAAACGCCTCTTCCACTCCCCCCCCTCCCCCCTTCGCACTTTCCTTGAAATATAGCTTACAATGGAAAGCCCATCAACCTCGCCCCCAAACCAACTCCTACCATCGCTGGAAGGAGCGACCCTCTGATGTACTATGGCATCCTGAGCGTACCAAAAGGCAAATATCAACTCAATCACAAATCGCAAATCGCAAATCGCAAAATG
Source organism: Hymenoscyphus linearis (assembly GCA_900536425.1). NCBI lineage: Eukaryota > Fungi > Ascomycota > Leotiomycetes > Helotiales > Helotiaceae > Hymenoscyphus > Hymenoscyphus linearis. The sequence continues at coordinate 3,579 of UNPR01000353.1, read as the reverse complement.
GATTTGAACCAAATGGTTCATCCATCCACATTCTCAAACGAGAATTCGAGGTAAATACCCCTATCCTCCCCTTCCATCCTAGGTCATCAACTAACCATCTCCCACTGCAGACGTCCAGGACACCGAGTCCTGATCGGGGGAATTTTTGATTGCACCAATTATCCCTGGGATAGGGGAGATTTCAACTATCCCTCTACTCACGAGGGTCCAACAAGTCTCTACAAACCGACTTGGCCCTGGGATAGGGGAGATTTCAACTATCCCTCTACTCACGAGGGTCCAACAAGTCTCTACAAACCGACTTGGCCCTGGGATAGGGGACATTTCAACTCTTCCTCTATTCACGAGGGTTCAACAAGTCTCTACAAAAAGACTTGGTCTGATCCTCTCGACAGAGAGTTTCGAGGCCAACAAGATGGTCAAACAAAATGAGGAGAGGAGGCGGGCTGGACACCCGAGATGATGACAAGCGCCAAAGTTGCCAAGGAACTCGGCTTTCTGCTTTGCTATTGACAGTTTCATCGTTCCAATTTCACTCTTGTTGGTTTGCTCATGCTTGCTTCATTTCACGCCAAAGATTGAGCTTTTGGCTTGCATTGTGCTTACTAGCTTGGGTGGGTTTGGAATTCATGATACTGTAGCAAGGTTTGAGGGTCGGGTTCTACTAAATTTTAGGGGTCCTGCTTGTGATATGCTTACTAGCATGGTGTGTTGTGGTCGCGAACGATATATTGTTGCAGTATTGTATTTGTAATTCATCGAATTTATCAAGCTGTCTCAAAACTAGCTTTGCTTTTGCTTGTGATCATCTTCCCAGCTGTGTCGAATATCATGTAATAAAACACACAAAGAAACCCAAAGTATCCATTCCACACCCCCCCTTTTAGCTCTCTTACAAATTCCCTTTTAGCTCTCTTACAAATTCCATTCCATAAACACCCTCACCCCCTTATCCCCCAATCTCCCTCCCCAAAAATCTCCCAGCATTCTCCCCAACAACCCAACTCCAATCAATCGAACTCACAATCCCCTCACCCATCCCGGTACCCCAAAGTCCATTACCAAACTTAAAACCACCTAGTCTCTCCCCACTACTCCTAGGAATATTCACAGGCCACGCATTCTCGATTTCCCAGCGCAGAATCTCTTCTACATTCGAGGCGCCGTTGAAGAGGGTGTGGATTTGCTCGTCTGGGATTGTCGTGTTGGAGAGGAGACGATAGAGAGAGGTTTTGTTGACGAGGGATTGAGTGGTGGGACGGTAGATTGGACGGAGATGGGTTAGTTCGTAGATCTCTGGGTTCTTGGTTGTGGTGTTGGTGTTTGTGTTTGTTTGCTGGAGGAGGGATACCGAGGGGGTTGTGGGGATCATGGCGCTGAGTCCGAAGGGGATTGAGGTTGTGAGGATGAATGTTACATGGAGGGGTCTGTAGATTGTTTGGTCTCTTGAGGTGAGATTTTGAATTGTTGTATTGAAGAAGAGGGATTGGTTGAGAGGTGCGGCTATGATGAGGTGGTCGAAGGCTGTGTATTTTGGTTCGGCGGTGGTGTTTGTTGTTGATTTCGTTTCGAGAATCCAGGTCTTATTCCCTTCGGAAATGAATTCTTGTTTGATTCCAGTGACCTCGGTGTCAAGCTTGAGATGCACACCACTTTTCTCCACGAACTTCTTGAATACCTCTGATACTCTCCCTCCTTCCCCGTTGAAACATGTTGCTCCATTCTCCCGCGCTAATAAAACACTAAGTGCTAAATCGGAAATCTCCTCTACCTCAGCACCACCCTGTCGTCTAACCTGCGCTCGTAAAATCTCCTCTACATACCTCCCCCCAATACCATTCTTCCTCAATCTTTCAACAGCACCTAAACCAACCGCTCCCGTCATCCCACCATTCTCAATAATCCCCCAAACACTCTCATAAACCGCACTCTCAGAAGAACTAGGAAACGAACTCTCCCTCATCATCCGCACAAACGACCCCGTAGTCCCATCAGGCAAAACCCCCGCCCTCCAAACCGAAGCTCCATATCGCCAAACAAGTTTCAACCAATTCCCAAAATCGATTTTTCTCGGTCGAGGAATGTCCGCAACGACTCGGTGTCCATCGTAAAACCCGGTTTTGGTAAGGGCGGGTTTAAAACCTCGGTTGACTCCGTAGTTTAGCGAGAGTTCGGAGTCGGCGCGTGCAGAGAGGACGGAACTTTGCGAGATGCAGGCTGTGGTGAGGTCTTCGATGTGGAGTTCTTTTCCTAAGGTTGTGTTTGAGGAGGGGAAGGGGAGGGTTAGACGACCGCCTAGGTGGGGGTTTTTGTCGAGGAGGGTTAGTTTGAGGATGGTTTTTTTGTGGTTTTTTATGGGGAGGGAGAGTTGGGAGAGGGTGTAGATTGTTGATATTCCTGCTGGGCCGGCGCCTGGGGGGAGGTTAGTTTTGTGGGATTTGATTGGAAATGGGGAATTGTGTGGTTTGATGATGTGTGATATATAGATGAAGGAAATGTATGAAAATAAATAATGCAAAAAAAGAGTATTTCCACCCTCTCGCTCTGAAGATGAGTAAGAAATCAACCCCAATCCAAGAAACCTCTCCCCCTCCACCATAAAAAAGAAGGATAACAAAATAGAAAAGTAACCCACCCAAAACCCCAATGCTAACCTCCTCAACCGTCACATGAAACCACATAAACAAACCCCTCCCCAAAACAACTACTCCCCCCACCAAACATCCAATAAATACCCCCATGAGAATCCCATTCATCCACCTATTGACCTTCCTATTGAACTTCCTAGCCGGACTATCTGTCGGCGAGATACTGATCCTAATATAGGACTCTCTCGAGTACCGATCATTATTGTTACCATGGGAGAATAGTGGTGTTCGTTCAGTAGCAGAGGAGTAGGATGGTGGTGGGGGGTCCTCCTTGTGCGATTTGTAGGATGGTAGGGTGGGGTAGGAGGATTGAGACATGGTGATTTCAGTGATAAGAGGGATATTTTGGTGAGCGAGCGGATCTAGTTCAACTGGAGAGAGGAAGGGAAGGGGGTTGGAAGTGAGGTCGTGATGGATGAGGTGTAGGTAGGTATGCAAACTTCCAAGGTTTGGAGAGGCTGAGCTGAATGGTTTGTGTAACTGTATGCAGGCAGGCTTTGGGGTTATTGGCTCGCCTTGTTGCCTGGATATCTGTGCGGGGTTGAGGGTTACATTGAGTGACGAAGGGAGATGGATGTGGTGTGATGTGATTTGGGAGTTGAAATGGGTTACTCGAGTATTGGTGAAATTAACTCCGTTCCGTAAATGTGGGTTTGAATGGTAGGACTTGAGCAATTATATACCTAGGTTGGTACGAAGTAGGTAAGTTTCGACATGCAATTCTGAGAAATGCTGATCTTAAATCTACAATCTCGTGATAACGAGAAACAATACTGGGGTACATGTTTTTTTCAATCTCAGTATAACAAACATATGTAGAGTAACATCTCAAATATATACAATTTAAACAATCCATCTATCTCCCTTCCAACTCTCCACATGGAAGTTCCAAAGCAACCCCATCACGTGTCCACACCCCCCCCCCCCCCCC
>UNPR01000378.1:0-20704 GCA_900536425.1 Hymenoscyphus linearis | reverse complement strand
ACCGTCGTTTTTGGAATGGGTGATGCTATAGCTAAGGTACAGACTTTCCTTTGCTCGAATGCCCGTGGAAAGGGGTGGAAAGCTGGTGCTTACGTAAGCTTCTACCACTCCACAAAAACAACTCATACTAGATGCTAGTCAGTTGAGACTAGGGGATCTTTCGATGCTTTCCAGGTCTCAACATTCACCGTTACTATTGTTGTAGAATTGCAACCCAGCTTTAAAATATGGCTCACCTACCCCACACTCACATACCACCGCCTGCTTCCTGATCCAGCCACCCCTTGAATGTTACGAGAAGTTGTGTTCACTCAACAGCAGAGATCCCTGATCCTCAGAACCAAAGTGCATTAGATCCTTGGGCTGAGCTGTCACATTACGTCAGTCTCAGATGCATAAAAGTGTGTACATATCACAGGTACATATGTTTCATATCCCGATCCAACTGACTAGATTGTCTATCAAAGATTTAATAGGTGCGTATAACAGAGGTGTTTTTAGTAGTGATATTTTTGTAATGCGCTTAAGCTGGGTTGAAGAAGAGTATCTTTTAGAGAGGAATACTCATAGCGAACGGCGAGGTTATTTTGACATTTGAAACAACATCATTCACTTATAGGCGCAAGGTCTTAATAGAAGCCATCTATTTCACAAATAATCTTGCCGTGCATGATTCTTGTTTATGTTAACAATTGAACACAACCCCACGTTTCCTTGTACAGCATCTCCAACTACTTATGACAATCCGATAAACCAAGCTCCAATCATGTGGTGACCCCAAGTACAGATGCAGGGTAAGCAATTAGTACACACACACCTGCAGGTTTGCTGGCCCCAGATCTTAGCTGTGCCACTGTCATGCAAGAAAGTAACTGCAGAAAGCTCATGTGTGATTTGTAGAAGGGGAGGTCAGATAAAAAAGGGCTAGGAGGGGGAATGGGAGGATGTGGTGGGTTGGAGCTGATTGCACTTTACTCTCTTACCCTCAGGGTCTATTACAGACTATCTGAGGAAGATCACTTGACCATCAAAGTTCCATTGCCATTCCCAATGAAGACTCTCGTTTTTCCCCGCTGAAATTCATTACTGCAAGCTGTTGATTTGTATATTCAAACAAAGAGATATACACAAACAAGATTCCTCCCAGACAAATAACGGTACTCTAATGAAGCCAACCAAAAATGATTCTTGCAACTCTCATAGTGCATAACTACCTTGCGTGGCGTTAACGATGTATATACAATGAATTTGCATACATATGGTGCAAATATCCTGTGCTGCGGTGCTACATCCCTCAGATAACTTCGAGTCGTCTCTGACCAAGATGTCCTCTTGCTTACAAATTCTCTAGTACAACTCTGGCTTGCTAATATGATCTTTAATCGGCTGTCTATGCCGAACCAGTGATTTGTTTCTAATAAGAAAACTGACGTCAGGGCCCCAGCCGTCCCACCGCTTGTTTAGAGGTTTGACCTCAACGTGCTTGTCCCCCTTTCTACACATGTCAAATGAACAAACAAGCAAAAGACTGGAGTCAAGTAAAAGTAAACAGCGGTTCCCAGTTTTGAAAGTAAGTAATCTCTTCATTTCTACCGAGACTAACTCCCCCATAGGCCCCAAGAGTGAAATCAGCCTAAAGCACTAAAGCCAAGATCCAAACCAAGACACAAACGCGACCTTTCTAATTATTCAACCATCTTGGATCCCATGATATGCGACCGGGAAGAATTTCAGTTTACCTACAATTATGCTACGAACCGCCTTCTTTCTTACTGTCATTTTGCACGTACCGATCCATACCATTAATGCTTTGGAGTAAAAGTCCTTAAGCAATCATGGTCACAGAACTTTCTCTGCCATCTATGTTAAAACAGAACAAACTCCAGTAATCTATAGGTTATCGAGAGGTGTGCGTTTGCTAGGGGAAATGTCGGGAGCACTGAGAATTTGAGCAGACAAGACACTCGTTTGATGCTTAGTTCAAATTCATTGCCGTTCTCGGACTTCACCTTACTTTTGCGGAGTTATTCAAATTCTGTGATGATGCAGGTATCACTGTATCCGTATTCATGGGTCTGCCCCGGAGATTCATTTCCACCTCCCTGTCTGTTTCCACGGCTACGACCACGTCGTCAGTGGGACGAGAGACGAGCTTTTTGCATCCATTCCTAGCTTGCTATTCTTCCAGTAAGAGGCCCAAAGCCATGCTCTGTCGTTTCGTTATCCATCTTGCTTGGAGAACCCATTTGTATCCCGGACGGCTCCAATACTCAGTCGTTTGTTCCGCAAGATGCTCGTTAACAAGCCGAGTTGCAGTTGTGTTTAGCCAATTCTTGCCCTTGATAGCATTGTACGCAGAATCAAAAAAAGCTTGTCAACCATGCTAGTAATTTGGGAGAATATGATCAGCTACCATTGTTGTCTTGCTTGTCGATTGTCTCCTTCTGGTTTCCCGTCGACAGTGATAGCCTCCTGTCGACAGTGATAGCCTTATCGGCCTCTTCAAAATGTAATGTTGTCGACTCTTGACCGCAATTAGGAGTTGTCCAAGTGGTGGCTTTTTAGCAAGATTTGCGGTCAAGGGCTTAAAAGATCCCCCCTATACTTCCTACTGCAATCTTACGGGGTGGGTTGCACAGTGGCGCTGACCATGCCACAATGGTAGAAACAAGAAACAACGCTGCACCAGATCATTTAGTACTTGATGCGTGGGAACACCTCCAAATCGGAGCGGGCCTCACACTGCCGTCTCCAGTAGGTCAGTCTGCTACTGAGCAGTCACTTCGCGACAGCATACCCTTCTGAGCGCTTGAGCTTGATACATGCCTTCCTCAAAGTCGAAACCAACCCAGGGTTCAAGGTTATTATAAACAAAGGTATTGTTGAAAATGTGTCTAAAAACTTGCTGATTTATGTCTTCTCTCTATTCCAGAGTGAGATACAAAGCAAAAACTTCATCTTGTCTCACTGCTATCAATTCTCTTATAACAAGTTCAAAGCGCTACTTGAATGTTTTTATACCACCTTCCTAGGCTCTCGATCTTAGTACGCACCTATGAGCAAAATAGGAAAGGGTAATTGAGATACAGCTAATGAAGGGTTGTCCCCCTTGAGTCCAAGATATGTAAAGGACTGCTTCAACCCAACTATTAAGACGCATCAACCAACTTCCAAATTATCAATTCAAAAGCCTGTAGCTCCAAAGCCTACTATAGCTAGAAGTAACTTGCCTTCAATTAGCAGTCGTCTGTAAGTTGGGATCAAAACTGACCAGAAAACTTGATCAGGTTCCATTATTGCGGACACCCACTAGTCCACGACAAAGCACCCTGGAAAAGAGCAATATCTGGCGCACCAATAGGTGATATCAAGATGTTGAGTCGCGCTATCCGGCCTCCTTCTCGCTAGAAGCCAGGTGTAGCTTTGAGCATACCTGTTGCCGCTAGACTTGCTACCTAGTACAACATCTTTGTGCAGCTCGCGTATACTTGGGTTGTTGCAACACTCATCTACAAAGATTCTGGGGAGACGCTATATGGCCAATTGAGCGGAAGGGTTTCTGATTCGGCACATCCATTGCCCGACAATGGCTCAACAGACCAGGCCTATTTCTATTTTCCAGATCTGGTCATCCGTGAGCCTGGTCGTTACCGCATTCGAATTACTCTGATGTGAATGGACTACTGGCAAGCCTCGTCGCCAGATAGTGTCGTAAAGGTTTGTGGGTACGTTGATACCCACTCTTTAAGCGTCGAAAGCGGCGCCTCAAGTCGTGTCAGGCCGAGTAAGTGGTCTGAAATGGCGAAATGAATGGTCCTCGCTAACCAAAACAGATGCACAAGAAAGGAGCTTCTTATGTATGTTGAGGGATGACGGCCAGCAGGTCCCTTCCTTTGAAAATCCATAAGTCTAATGAGCTTTTAGGGTTTGGACATACATAGGAATGGTCAGGAAGCGGCGATTGGACAGGAGATAGGCAATAAGGCTTATATTACTACCCTCTTATTCACCTGATTTTAATGCCATTAAAGAGATTAGAAGACAACTATACGTCGGCACTATCGTCGGATGAGACCAAAGTATTAAATATATCAAAGACTTTAAGAGTGGGCAGTGCATGAAGTTGGGACTGGGCCAGGAGAGGCAAGAAAGGCAAGATCACCCTTGAGGAGTGTAGGAGTTCATTGAGTATAAATGTTTTTGGTGGTCATGGCAGGTTGATTCATTGTAGTCCAAAAGCAGTAACTAAAACAGCCAAAAAAGCAGTAAATAAAGCAACAAATCCACGATCAAGCCACCCGCCTTTATATCTCTCGCTTAATAATTATTGAAGTACCTATCTCTTTTATCTTCTCCTACCAAGCGTCTCGAGACTCTCGCCTTGCATTTGCTTCCATTCTTACACCAATTGGCCGTTACCAGTATGCCCCTCCTCTTTACTATCGCCACCATGTCTTGCAACCCATTAGAATCTAGATCCTACTATCTCCACTCCCACATCCACACCTACATTCCATGATCCTGACCAAACCACCACATCCATATCTCACCTCCTTATAAGCACAGGTACATGTATTTCATATCTTGATCCAACTGACCAAATAGTGCTTCGAAATGTAATACGTTCGCATAACGAGGAAGCGTTTTTAATAGTAAGGCTTTCGTGATGCGCTCCAGTTGATTAAAGGAAAATTTTGTTTGGATTGAAAAAAACATCAACAGAAGATATTTGTCTCACAGAATCTTAGCGCATATCATTTTTGTTTGTCTTGACGATTTAACTACATGTACTACTACCACGAGCCTAGATTTCTCGGTGAGGCATCGAGTGAAATGCCTGAATCCCCGTGTTGCTTGGACTAAAAAGGAACACATTTGTTTATAAGCTTATCGCTTAGTGTCACGAATCACGTGCACACGTGAGGCCTGTCATAATATGAGGCGCAACCCTCGACGAGCACACCCAGGTTTCTTATAGCAAATAGGGATCGCTTAGGGTAGCTAAGCGATCCAAGGATTTCATTCGGTTATGGTCACGTGATGGACCCGGATGGACCCCGAAGGGATCCAGTTGGATCCACGGAATTCAGAGAGGACGAAGGTTCTATATAGGACTGGCACGTCTGCAATTAGATAGGAGGTTCGTGCTCAACTTTAGTTATCAATCTTATCATATTAGTTTGACATCTTTGATACAAGTAACGAGTTCACTTCTAAGTGAACAACTCGGCGCATTTGTACTTCTTCCCGCATACCAACCAGTGACATTCGATACTTTGAGTTAGTTAGTTAGGATATCGTTACACTTAGCCCTATTCCCGTGTCTGAGGGCAAACTCCAACGCGAGAGTCTTATGTACCCCTACAACGACGCTCATGACATCTCAATCTATTGAGAGAATATCTTTGCAATTGGACCCTCATTGGATTCCTTACGAGACGCATCTTAAATTTGGAGGTAGGTCACCATTCTTAATACCGATAGCTTCGCAATGCTCTAGGGGGTGATTGATATAGGAGTCTATTAGAAATTGCAAATTGAAGAGGTCACACATGCTACCAAAACTTCGAGATATATTATACATCCTAGGGTACGAAAGATGCAACGATCGTAGATGAATCGTACGCGATTTTTTAATTCTTCTCTTGGGATTCAGGTTTAAAGAATGGAGATGGGGAATGGAACTGGCTAGTTCGCGTTGCAGTGTCTAGACCTGGGCTTGGGATTATGATTTGGAGAAAATACACAAATGGCATTCCCTATGCACAACCTAGTAAGTAAGGCAAAGAATTCGGTTTTTAGTACTAACACGAATATAGCGTTATTCATGTTATTACGATCAATGATAGGCAAGTGGAATCATTCAATCTTCTCCCAGATATTGTAGGCGAGAATGGGATGGACTAAATTCGACAATATCCCTCTAAAAAGATCCATCGTTTGCAAGAAGCATCATTCAAAAACATGTCCGTGTACTCACCCTCTACCAAGTACTCCGGAGAAGAGACCTGTTCTTTTGTTGAATTACGTCAATCTAGTCGTCCGTGGCATAGGGAGCACCTCGCTGTAGTTGAAGCAATGGCTCTGATCAAAAATGTGGGTCACATCTCAACATGTTCAACCAAGAGAGTTGGGATACTATCACAAGGGAACGGTGATGCTTGAAGAATACATGCAGTCCTCTCTCTTATTGTTGAGCCGTTATGATATAACTGACGTAGTGGATAAGGAGTCACAAGTGATATAATAAGTGTTCTGCAAATAAGCATATTATTCGACTTATCGAGAGAAGGCTAAGTACAGGAAGGCATATAGCTATATATACTGCTAGCGTATGATGCTAGAAGCTTCTATAGCTGCTACGTTAGTATTAGTGTCGATATAGCTAGAAGACACTAGAAACAGGCTTATAAATTAAGCTTATAAATAAAGAGCTAGAATATTCCATTAGGCTAAAGTTTAAACTAAAAGCCTAAAGCTCAAAGTGCTTATTACCTAAATCCTAAACCTTAACACTGCCTCTTAATGAGTACTTCTTATAATAAAGCTTTAACACTTATTAGCACTCCACCCCTCCTCTGTCACCCCTCCTCTGTTTTTCATGGGGCTTGCGAACGTCAATCGTGGAAAACAACCCATTATTCAAACTAGACTTGCTACTCGTTATTATCGACAACGTTTGATATAGATGATGTATTCACTCTCTCCCAAACTTGTAGGTTCATGCGCATGTTTCTTTCAATAATGAAGCGACTACAAAACTTATTCTTCAGGTGTTACACGATCCACATCGGGATGCCATAATCGGGTTAGACCCATCAGGTCACGTGTATTGTGCATGACTTTGCTGATCCCTGCGATTGGAAGGCAACAAATCGCTGGGGGTTCCTGCGTCCTTCCCAACAAACATGAAATGGACAGCCCTTCGAGATTTGAGCCGACCGAAGGGGCCGCTGTTGAGAAAATTGGAAGCTGGACTTTGAATCCTTCTCCGCCCAGCAATATCCTTCCGTCAAATGTAAGCTGATACGCTCTAACCGTCAATTTGCTAATCATCACCTAGGTTTTATGCCCATGTTTTGAGCAACGCACGTCAGATGATTGCTTCTGTCTAATACTACAACGACTCGGACCTTCTTCAGCCTTAAATTTATCCTCTCCTAGTCTACCCCTAAGTGATTTAGTATCAAGTGTAGGTTCTCAACCACCAAGCTTTTTGCTCTCTTCAACTCTTCCACCCCCAGCCACCGATGACGGTTTATCAACGACTTCACGAGCCAATCTATTAGCCGTAGTTAGAGATTTGTCTACCGAGGAAAAACTCTCAGGTGAATTGATCAAACGTTTTTCGCATGAGTACATCTGTCTAGCGGAACCCGAAGTAGGTGTTAAAGATGGATCCAACCCTACATTTGAGACCAAAGTCGCCAGTAGGCTTTGTCGACTAAAACAATCCCGCCCGCTAATATGGAAGGATTGGGGTGCCAGACGCCTCTGGCTAGTACTTATCATTCTTGAAATCGATCACATATCTCAGTCAGAGGATATCAAGGTTTATACCTCTCGAGGGGTTAACCAGATGTCAGCTGCAATGAAAATGGCGAAGAAGTACTTGGGCACGGTGTATGGAGATTGTAAAAGAGGTAGAAATATCGTGGAAGTCATGGAAAAAGGAGGTCCGGCCTCACTGTTCGTAGGTAGACAAACATCATCTTCTACGTAAGTTACCTGGCGATGTTTTGCTGAAAATGTCTAATATCATATTTGCAGGTGGGAGACCAAAATGAACATCGGTGACATTGACCGGGTCTTTCAATACAGACGAACCAACCTTCCGCATCTGGATAGAATAGCTATGTCTTACAACCAAGTGGCCTCAGATGCAATTGCAGCCTATTTTGTAGATTACGGGTGGTCTATTTCGGAACTTCAAAACTCCGACACTAAGGTAGCGAAGATACTGAAGCCCTACCTTACGCACAAAAAGCAGCATACCGACGGCTGGCTGGGGCCTGAGCTTGGAAGTAAGAGACGGCACAATGATGAATCCGGAGTATCTGCTTCATACAATTACCTAGCGAGCTCGTCGGATGAGCTCTCAGGCAGCAACCAGATCCCGCTGCAACTGTCTGATAGTCCAGCCCAGATTGCAAAGTCGAGGGCTCCGGACGCTGAAAACTTCCGGCTACTTGGTCAACACTCGCCACTAGCGGCCCGACTTTTGGCCCTATTATGTATGTTTGACGTAACCAACATACCCGAGATCTGTTTTTGCCGGTTTCGCGTGCCTCGCGAATGCTGGGGAGCTGATGGCGAAATTGAGCCTGTGGTCCATCATACAACCGACCAGCTCTTTGACCTACTTTCCGTTGAAAGTTGGTTTAACAGCACCATTGAATGCCTGGAATCCACTGGGCTTATAGAATCAAGGAGTGGACCGTTGGACAAGAGGATGTTTGTAATTAAACATACAGTCCAAGAATACGTGAAACAAGCAGTACCAGACCACGAACACCTTGAATGGTTATGTTTGGTCGTCGTATGTCATGCATTTCCTGGGAGAAATGAAGATATTGCGTTAGTATATCAAATGGCCCCCTCAGATAATAATAGGCTAATTGTAAAACAGGTTTGGGGACTCAGTAAGATCCTTGCTGCCACAAGTTCAACACGCCTTCTCCCACTGCCAGAGACTTGTCGATAGGATAGTTTCTCACCCGACAGTTGGTTACGGCATAGTATTGACTCTCCTGTTGTCTTCATATGCGTCTAGCAGAGAATGGAAGGTTCATGCCCTCAATTTGACGGGAAGCATCCTATCCCACAACCCGCAGTTTGGAAATCGAACAATGTACCTGGAGGCGCTCAAAAGACAACGTGAGCGAGAAATTTCGCGTAGGCTGCGGAACATGTCCATCCAAAGCCTCTGTGAAGAGCCACGACCAATAGACCCGAGAACAAACACTCTCTATGGCCAACATCTCCGGTCCAATGCGCAAGACTTGATAATGAAAGATTGCAATCTAGGTACCGCACTTTCAGAAACGTTCAAATTCAAATTTTACACTACCCCTCCATCTAGTATGGAAAAGGTCGAAAGGTATCATATGGACTTCATGCAAGGCAAGATTTATCGCTGGCTGGCCAAATTTAGCATGGCGCATAAAATCCTCAAACTTACAATATTATCGCCCTGCTTTCAGTCAGATGGGACCGGCTGTAGTGTTATTAGTCACTTTGTAGGAGTGCTTTGCGAACTTCGCTGCCTCGAGGAGGCTGAGTCAACTGCGCGTCAATATATCCGACACTTGGAGTCATTAGATGATCAAGTCGGGAGTAGACGGGATTTAATGTCCTTCAGGTCTTTACGACTCTTACTTGCGGAGACACTGGTGTGCCGGACCATGGTCAAAAGAGCTGATGGTGCCCCATGTACAGACGAGGATTTCCAGAGGCTGGTGGAGGCCGAAGGCATCTTCAATTTGCTGAAAACAGAGTACGAGCTGAATAAGATGGAAAAGGGTGCGAGTTGGGCTTCGGAGATGAAATATTTACAGGTTTGCATCGGACGAGCATTAACCTCGCATCTCAGGTACCGTTTTGACGAGGCCTACAAGCGGTGGGAAGCGGCACGGGAGCCTGTGCATCTTTGCAAGGACGTCGTCACAGGCTTCTTCTCGATGATAATTGATTATTCTCTATGTGATATCAGCCAGAAATGGGGCAAAAGAGAAGATGCAGCAAGGCTGTTGAATCGAGCAAGCACGTGCTTTGCAACAATAGGGCGAGAGCATTGGTGGACAGGTCTCGGTACTTTCTTGCTTGACATCTACATGGGTTCAATTCAAAATAGTGGGATAAGTAGTATGGGATAGCAATCCAAACTGTTCAGTTTTGGTTTTCGGTAAGATGCGATTACTGCGTGCATTCTTCGTGTCATGTCGCATTATAGTTTACCCGTTCCGAGAAGAGCTCATTGAAATCCGACAACATTGAGCATCGTCATCACGAGCAGTCTCCTCTGTCAACCCTCACCAAAAGCCTTTGCAGATCCGCGGTACTCTGTCCATCACTTTTTATATTCTGGAATGCTCTAGGGGTCATGCTATATACACGATATGTCCTAAGTCGACGTGCAAACGTCGTACCCGTTCATTGCTGCGCTACCCTCCTTCCGCTGGATGCCTGTAAGAGATTCTCTGTGCTAAACCGACCACTACCCAAATATGAAGGTCATGTTCCTCTCAACACCCTCGAGAAGCTTGCACTCGGCATTGGCTCTGCGGTTGGCGCTCTGTGGAATCCAAGACGAGGAGGTACTGTTTAGCTATATCCTTTCTCTTGCCCACGTACTAACTTCAAGTCTGTAGATCTCGTAGGATCTCTCGCCGAGGTGACTGCCGGTCCTTTTATCAAATACCTACGAGACGCCATGTTAGCCGATGAAACAGGGCGCCGTATACTCCGTAATCGACCTCGAATACATTCAAAGACTCTGCCCGTAGGGTATCTGAGAGGATTTCCAGAGAACACGTTTGGGCGATGCTGGGCCGACTATCTCGACCAGCATGGGATGACTCTGGATATGAGAGACGACGTCAAATATATCGATGATGAAGAATTGGCATACGTGATGCAAAGATACCGGGAGGGCCATGACTGCGGGCATGTATTGACTGGTCTTCCTGCCGCTTTCGTTGAGGGGGAAGTCGCTTTGAAGGCATTCGAGTTCATGAATACTGGTCTTCCTATGACTGGCTTGAGTCTAGTTGCTGTGATGAAGCTGAAACCGGAAGAAAGGAGTCGATTTTTCAATACATATCTGCCATGGGCTTTCGAGAATGGGCTCACTTCTAAATCCCTGATAAATGTTTATTGGGAAGAGGAGTTGGGCACAGATATACATGTGCTTCGTAATAAGCTGAGGATAGAGAAGCCTCCTGATCTCCGCGAATTGAGAAAGGCGGGCAGGAAGCGCAAGGGCTTCTTGTGATGAAACATGTGGGGGGGCATATGAAGGGGATCTCGTTCTGCTGTACTCTTAGGGTGTCTTCAACGGACATGTTACTTTGTGCCGATAAGCCGAAGCTGTCCTTTCATGCGGTCGAGGTTGTCGAGATACCTACTTGATTGATTTCATGCAACCAAAACATTGAAACTGCTCTCAGTAGGCTCAAGTGAGCACCATATACAATCCTAGGAGCTACATGAATTGGCGCTGATCACAATAATGGTATGTCTTGAAGATGGGCTCCGTTGTCTCTCGCCTCTTCAAAGGGATGTTGTAGCGTAAAACGGTCTATCCTTCTTGTTAAATTACTTGGTAACCTTTATTCTGAAGCATTGATGATAGGGATCCGTACGTCCAAAATGGCAGTGTGACAAAAGGTTGCTTCTAGAAATAGTCGCAAGTGAATTTGACCTCTGTATAGTCGCACAGTTGTAAAATCCGAACAGGTGAAATTCAGGTTTCTGTAAGTAGTTAAGTAACAAGTGCTAGTATAATGTTTTGGGAGATAAGGGATGGTAAAAGATGGGTTCCCTACTATTAAACGTAGTAGCCTCCTTGGTCTTTCGAAACATGACTCCTTTTGATTCTGATGTTTTCCTGTGTATAACGAAATAATGGTGTCACACAAGTACTACGGAGGTACGTCGTCTTAGAAAAAAGAGCTATGGAACCGAGGAAGGAGTCTCAAGCTACAAAGGACCGAGCCGTCGCCTCTATTGTTTCAGCCCCTACCCTTTCTCCCACCTTTTGCTCCCACCTAAGGCGAAAGAAAAGAACGCCTCCCCATCGAAAATGTTGTCTCCCAGATTGACCCTGTCGAGGTTTGGAAATGACGGGACGATCTAAGCTAGCATTATCCTATAAATATATAAAGTAGCAGCTACATTTCAGAAACTTCCAACTCTGCTACCCTTCCTTAACCAAAGTTCTATGTCTAAATGTTTGTCATATCTCTTAGAAGATAGCTTCATTGTCGGGAGAGATGACATTACCACCTTCGCTAAGTGCCCAGTTAATAGGGCAGAGAGACCAAGCGAAAATAGACAATGCACCGCACGCAAGGTATGTTGTATAGATGCTTTTCCCGAGGGCTTTGGCATGTTTTCGTATCGTCAACGATAATATGGATAATTGTCGGTATATGCACACTTGGGGGGGATATCTGGACAGTCACGTGAGACTATCTCAGACACTTTCACAACACCACCATATCCTTGTTCCACCACACTCACTTAGATAGAACCTCATACGAATATTAGACCACAATAATATTCCGTATCACCTCACTTCGTTAGTGAAACCAACAATAATAGTGTTGCAATAAGGTGCTCAGCCTGCGAATATCGTAACCCCGCACTCGGCTCGGGCCTTTCTCTACTTCCATCCACATAATCCGAAACGCTGTCATTGGCAGAACCAATCACTGACCATCTCTTGCAATAAAACATGGTTATACGAATCAGCCATCTCATCCCATCTCTCTTTTCTCCCCGCCTCGCCTCGCATCGCATCGCATCGCATCGCATCGCTCCGCTCACTTCACTCAATTTTGATCAGATACATTGGGAGACTGTATATCTGTGATTCTTCGGCTTTCAAGCCCTACCTGTGAAAAAGTGCAATGGAAATCTTTGTATACGGCAACTGCCACGCTGCTAGATAAGATAATGCAAATGAGGTTTCGTCTCATTTATTCTTGGGCGATTAGGCCACTATCTTTTGTCTCTGCATTTCCTACAATGCCAATCATGAATGCCCTTTCGTCTCCGATGCATCTAGATACCCCTCCCCCAAGGAATTTTCTTTCTTTCTAGAAGAAACCAAGACAGCCAGGTATTTGGAAAAGAACGAATTACGACTATCATTCTACAATTACAAGCAGTGAAGAGGGCCTGTAGAACGACATGGTTGGCAGGTCGTCTACAAGAAATGGCAAATAAATACACTATATGTAGCCACTTTTACAACTTCTCAAGAAGGGTCCATGGTATGTCTTCAGTCATAGCGTTGCTTTAATAACGTATACTAAAATGTCACGCCTACCCCACAGATCTAGGGCAGTTCGCTATCTCTAAGAAGATGCCTAGAGTAGAATCATCGAAGACTCCTCAACCAGATACTGGAGTTTCCGGATCAGTCACCTTATCGACCAACTAACTTGGAACTATGCGCCGGAGCAACCACCTACCTATGGGACTGATTCGAGAAGGATGGATGGAAGTCTTGAGCATTTCCAGGATCGAGAGTAGATCCGTCACGGGGTGCATGAGGCAAAGAAGACAGATGCAAGCCCGGGTGAGATCCAAGCGTGTGAAACTCAATGTTTTATTGGGTGTCGAGACTCGTGCGAGTGGTTTAGACGTGCTAGAATATTTGGTTTCACGACGATCGGAACCACGATTAAATTTTGGTTATTCAAAGCCGGTGATCTCTATCTTACCCCTTGGGGGCCTGGAATCACGGAATATATCGACAATGCTGGAAATTTCGACGATATCACGAAGGCCTTCCAGCAAATGCTCAACAACAATGTCCAAACGGCTGGATCTCATTCTCCAAGGCCCTCAAATGTTGCGCTTCCAGTGGAATGGCAGATTTATGAATCTTCTTCTCAGCGAGACCTGTCAGGCGCAACGGCTGGTTACGGTACTACAAGGCCCTTCACCTACGATATGGCTTCACCTACCACTACTCGCGGTGTGGTCACTTCTGGCCAATCTTCTGGCTCTCCCCTCCCGATGACTGGTCAAGATGCTACTAAGCCCTACGCTTACAGTATGACCTCTGGTTCATCTTCTGCTACTCGCGGTGTGGCCACTTCTGGCCAATCTTCTGGCTCATTCGTGCGTATCCTTCCTCGACCTAATTCCTGAAACCAATTCTCACATTAGGAACTAGTCTTCCTCTACCATTACTGGTGGTGCGGCCACTGCTGGCTCACGTACTGCGCCGGTACCAGATGCTAGTAGTTCCTCAGCTGGACCAGCTAATTTATCTCGTGAAGATGACACGACGATGGAAGAGTCTATCGCTGCCCAAGCCTACTTGCCATGTCAAAGGGCTACTTACACAGATCTTGGCAATGCCCGCCAACTGTCGCCACTGTCTCAGTCGAGCTACCGTGAGATCTTTAAGAACGATACTTTGGCCGGAAATGTCAGACAATCTTCTACCATCATACCTTTAAGCTCAGCCTTGATAGAATACCAAGATTCGGCCAAAGACTTACATCAATCCCTTCGTTCCCGGCCACTGCAACCAAATACTGAACACCAGGCTGAGTCACCTAGCGCCCGCACCGATATTTTGAAAAAAAGTCTAACACCTAATCGTCCATGTATAGGATGTAGACTTCGAAAGATAAAAGTATTTCCTCTTACCTTGCAACAAGAGAATTGATACACTAACTTTCCTTTAGTGCCAGAAGACTACTTCTACTACTGGGGATTCTCGATGCGTACGGTGTCTCAAAAATCATGTTCCACAGCAAATATGCATTCAATTACGCGTTACAGATTATAAATCTTCGAAAAATGTACTTCACCCTAACCTCGGTGTAATAGCTGGACTAACAACTCCAATAAGGGCTGAATGAATCGTACGAAAGCCAGTTCACGCTTGTACGGTCGAGTGGCTCGAGTTTTCGAAGGGCGGAGTTGGAACATTACCCTGATGGCCCTTCTCTACTCGTGGACTGCTGTGAATTTCGTCCAACTGAACATTACCAGACTGAGGCCCTACGGAAGAATTCGTCTGGTTGGCATGCAGTAGAAACTACTGCTTTTTGCCTAATAAACAGCAGGATCGACATGTCACTATACATCCAGAAGTGCATCGAACATTCGATACCTGAAGCGTGCCAACGTAAAGACATAGTCTCACCCTTCTTCGAACTAGCATGGTCTTATAGAGATGTGAGCCATCCCTCGGATTTTTCAGTTCACGAGCTAATTTAGAAGAAACCGATTATAGAGAGTTGCTTGGAGATGTATACAGCTCTCCGTCTAATGATGATTGGGTGGCAGTTTTCTGTAAGAAAGAAGAGAACCGGAATTGAAGATGATTATCTAGGGATGGCGAAAGTCGAAAAAAGAGGCTCTGCGTGGTTCGATCGCATACCCGTACCTCGCATGGTCACAAACCAGCTGAATCACCGACTGGAGTTGAGAATGGCTGAATTAGACAGCAAGATTTTGAAAGACGCTGACGGTATGCTAAAAAACAGGGAACATCATACATGGGTAGTTGGTACTCTGGCTCTGTTTCTGGTCTTGCATATTCGAGAGCTTGATGCAGGAAGAAATATATTTTGGAAGCGTTATAAGGATTCGGTGAGCTCCTTTGATCTAAGAAAAGTGAACAAGACGCTAACGAATTTAGCTCGGATTTTGGATACACCCATTGAAGCCACACGCGCTTATTGAGGAAGCAACTACCTCTTCTAATTCTTTATTGTCGCATTACCATTATGTGTTTGGGCGAAAGCCGCTTGACATGAATTGGGACGAACAGAAATCGAAGGATATGGTAAATAATGATCCAAGATTCATCGACTCCGTGAAGAAGCTTCAGATTCACATATCAAGGCTGAGTAAGTAATGGAAGTACACTTGTCATTTTTTGGAAACCTGACAATCAATAGCGGAATCTGGCATGATTGGTCGAAAGGCATGCGACTTATACAAGGATGGAAATCCAAAGAGTGTGGACTTCACAACGAGTTCGTTGCTATTTGCTAAGGATGTCAGTAGCGGCTGTGAGGTGAAAGGCTTCTGTTAGGATGGCCATTACCATCAGTTTGCACCAAGAGGTGACTCAGTATCTGGGATTCTCAACAATGGTCTACACCAAGACGTGACCCATTCACAGCAGGGCTAATAGCTGTCTTGTCTATTTCACCTCCAATTGCCTCCCAGATATCAAAAGCATGTCCCTTGCTAGGTACAAGGATCTTCTTGCACTCCTCCCCGAGGTTTTCAAGTGCTTCGTGGAAACTATGTCCGTGTGAACTGTCGAAGATATCATCCTCCTCAGCCATCACGTGGCAGACTGGCCGGGTGATCGATATATCGTGAGAGCTACAGCGGACCTACACCAAGTCAAAACCAGTCTCGTTGATTCTGGGTCCTAGAGAAGCCTTTGACTTACTAATTTTATCAATCTCTGTGACAGTTCGGACTGTCACGTGCTATCACGTGGTGTCGCTTAGCGACCCACACCATGTACTTAGACTCGAGCTCTCTCGAGCTCTCCTCTTCTCCTCACCTTAGAATCTTCGAATAGACAGTTCCACAGTGTCAGACGTATACCTGGCGTAGTCGTGCATTCGTGCGCGGCCCATCAGCTGTGCGTGTCGCCACAGAGAGATCAATTTTAAAACTAGCGCCTAAGCTGATGACAACAGCTGCTTGACCTTATGTAAAATAACCTTTCCCGCCACCCGAAGAACCAGTCTAGGTTTCGTGCCTGCGTAACGACTAAAAAAAGCGTCGGGGGTATTAGGGACCGCTGTCCAAGTGGGCTTGAGTAGTATTTTACGATGATAGTCGTCGAGATTCCAGGACTTGACATTTTTGTCGATAACGGGCCCGATATTCCCCGGTTTCTTTCGAGCGAGATCCTCTATCTTCTATCTAATTAGGAGGAGTGCTTTCGAGATTTCTTCGCGCGGGAACCCAAGGTTACGGGTTGCGGCAATGACTCTCTCGTACTAGGTTGCTTCGTGCTCGAAAGCATTTAGCGTCGAGTTGCATTCCTAAGACAGCTCAGATATAATTAGAACTAGGCGACAGAGAAAAGTGATTGCTAAGGCAAAGCGCCTATTTTCTGCGTGCAGCTGTGATTCGTTAGCCGCAGGTGCGACCCTGCTCCACTAACTGGCAGAATACGAGGCTGTTGTATATAGTCACGTGCGTCGGATTAAATATTAGCCGCTCTTCTTTCACGATTCAAAGCGAAGAAAGCTTAGTCCTGCTTCGCTATTGAAATTAATTCGGGTCTAATTTTAGGTACATTGTAATGAACATTATCCCTGTCATTGAATGGCCGATCGGGAGTCAAGTATATGTGGTCGTGGCTTTGTAGCTAATTGATACTAGCCGTCAAACTCCAGCCCAACTGGCTTCCTAGTAGACGTCAGCAAGTATAGAAGTAACAACACTCATGAACATACCGTTCACTATCAAGAAATTCTCTAAAGTCTTGTGTAAAAGTGTCCAACCCAGGCTGTTGACCGATATCATGCTCATAGCGACGCAAGTCAAACTGCTTTGGATAGAAACCAGCGAATTCGAAATCGACGAAACATGTAATTTCAAGGGTTTGGGGGTCCACAAATATATTCCCTTGGTGAGCATCCATGTGACAGAATGGATATACGGCGGAGTTAGCGTCTTTGAGGAGCCATTGACATTTGTCGTGAGGGGTTTGATTAAGGACACTGTATGGAGGACACACGATCCCAGAAGCACCGCCAAGTCGTGGAGATTTTAGTCGACGTAGTGTCTTCAAGTAGGGCGCTACCTTTTCCATGACAACAGCTCGCTGAGGTGGGTGGAGCTCATTCATCGGCACGCCTCTGGCTCTTGTCATGACAATGATATAAGCTCCATCATCCTCATATTCGCAGATTACCTGGGGCACAGGCACATCGGTATTTTGTCGGATGAATTTCAGGTTCGCTGCCTCATTCTTAGCTCTTTCAATCGGCATCTTTGGCACATGCCTCTTTCCAGTAACAGGGGATATTTGCCAGTCGTTTTCACGGAGACTTGATTTAACGAAGGTCTCGCCTATTAGCCAAAACTTTTTTTCCTCAGTGGAACCCGCCCAGTCGTCCATAGTAAGTGTGCAGGAGCCTTTGGATAGAGAATGTTCTTGAGCGTGGTTGATACAAATAGAGGATATACGATTCACACGAGGGAAAGCTTGTGATGCTTATAAGCGCATTGATTGATTGATTATGTAATGACTGGAGCCGGTATTTCACGAAAAAATGACAACAAACTCGGAAGTTTGACCTATCATGTTGAATGACTGTCAAACACCCACAAGAGAACTACCATACTCTTATCCCCCGAAATATATTCCATTCATGATTTCCACTCACATCTCGCTTTGCGATCCGTACCTGGACATACTCTTTTTAGCACAAGTTATAAGTAGATAGTAGATAATCTTACCTTCACCCGGTCCCAGCATATTGACCTTTCTTTCTTGGATCCATCTTGCATTTAAGGTTTGGGCACACTTTCGTTGCATATGACGTAATATCCTCTGTCAAGCAATTGACGCATTTGAAGCTGGTTGGGTTCTTCCCGCAAGGGTGTTCGGATTGTGAGGCCGAAGCTCCCGAGCCACAAAAAGCGCATGGCGAAACTGGCATCGGGACGGATCTTGGAGAGTAACCGAGTTCGATTGTTGTTCAATACGACAAAAGTCTTAGGCAAAGACTCCTTGGATCCTTATTGGCTTCTTTGCAAATAATTAGCTGGACGCTAGGACAAGATTTACAGGTATTACCTGGGGTTTGAGTGCTATCAGCCTTCCCTCTGTCTAGTCTCCATCTAAAGAAGAGAGGAAATGGCAGACTTTATACTTTGATGAAGCCTTGGAGGATATACAATCTTGACTCAGATTTTTGGCTGTGGTTAGGTCTTCGAAGACTATCATTTAGTGTCTTAGTTGAACATGCACAGAAATATGCGGAGTGTCATATGATTGTGTTAGTAGGCTGCATACGTTTACTCCTTTGCGCTAATCATCTACTTTAATAGGGAGATAGAAAAGGTCTTAGAAATGAGAAACTGTACAGGCTGCTCTGATTGACAGCCTAGTGAAACCCCGTTGCTAACTAGGGATATGCCGAAATTGGGCCGTTTTGCCCGCATTTGGAGGCTGTGTCACGAAAGCAGCGCAAGGCTCTTTTTTGCTGGTCATAGTTCCTACCTTTACAACAAGGTACAAGCCTCGTAACTCCTTATACGATTCCTCTATCCTAGCCGTGTATGTGAGCGCAGGCCTTCCTGTCGCAAAAACGCCTGTCAAGGTAGCGAAAGCACGATACGAATTCGAAGAACCCTTTAGGCGCGAATATTTCCCCAATCGACAACACGAGAAGCTGCGATGACTACGAGCAAGAATACCGAATATTCCGATCTTGTGCAGGCTGCTCAGTTAGGAGATAACATACGGGGATCCATCCAGAGTCTGCTTGGCTATTTCAAACTGGAAAGTGTTGGAGAAGAAGAAGGATATTCAAAGGTAGAATGTGTACACGATGTGTCGAAAGTACTTGAAGATATCAGGGAGCGATTCAAGAAAGACCTTATTCAATCTAAGAAGGTAGTGATATATTTCTTGATAAGAAATTCCCTTCAGCTAATGTAAAGTAGATTGCCGATATTGTTAAAGCAATCGTCCCCCGTCCTGAGAAGAAATACTATCTGTCCTTGGTTGTGCGCCTATTGGTGTTTCAGAACGGCTTGTCGAATTTAGATGGTCTGATGAACGCGGATGACTGTATCATTCTAATGCCCGTTGTCACAGTTGGCTCTACTACAGGTACGCTCGAAGAGCGAGCGACGGGATCACGGACAACGTTCAAATTTGAGATCGAATCTGTACTTGTTATTAGTGGGCGGTGTTCGATACATATGCAGCCCGAGAGCAAGGCTATATGCGTTGTGCTGTCGATAGGAAGGGACAAAGAGTGAACTCTTGAGATTGGCAAATGGAACGCAGGTAGTAATTGTTCAGGGATGTACTATTCAATAGGAAGCAGTGGGCCATCTAATATGCCTCCTGCTTCAATTCTGTTGTCACCCAAGGCTTCAACCACGCTGTCTATTATCAGGGGTTCAAACAAACAAGGCATGTGGTCATCAAAACTGCCAGTATTCCAGAAATGAAGATTCTCGAATTCAATAGGTTCAAAGAAATTAGTACCGTTGGCCATGTTCCAGAAGTGGAGATCATTATTATTCTGCATGGCTGGCGGGCTGGCAGATATACGCATTTCATTAGATGACTCCAAACGATCCGACTCCTGGGCAGCGAGTAACAGGGCCTGTATTGAGTTCGAGCTATCTGAAGCGGCTAGGATTTCACTGCCGCCTATATTACTATCTGAGGTATTTGCGGAAACCCGTTAGCTTTCTGTGGAGTAAATAAACTACGATAGAAAAAGATGCGAGTATAAGCTACCTTGAGAATGATCTGGCAAATATGCCATGGTGTTGGGTTCAGGCAATGGTATATGCCTATTATAGTATATTTCATAGTAACGTGGATAGTAGAGAATCTGTGGCTCTGCACCGTAGCTGAGAGCAGTACAGATCGCTGGAAGACTACAGACATCAGAATCAGCAATTCTAGCTGCATTTGATGGAATCTCACCTAAAAGTATCGCCCACGATTATCTTAATGATAAATGGAATCCAGAAAGGCAGCGAGGCTTGTATCTCAAGTTTTGGTTTCAATTGCGGTACACGGCTTCTGAAGTAAGCAAATCCACCATCTCCAGCATCTGCGAATCGGCCATATTGGGCCAATGATCGCCCCCCTGTGCTCCAAATCAGCTTATACAATAATGGTGATGCTCCTTGCTTGCTACTTACAAAGAACAAATAGCTCGTAGGCTAGGTAATTGAAGCCATCCGCTGCTAACTGAGCCATCATCCGATTAATCCAGAG
>UNPR01000360.1:0-27813 GCA_900536425.1 Hymenoscyphus linearis | reverse complement strand
CTGATATAGGGGGTAGGGGAGAGGGTGGCGCCTCGGGAGTACATCCCCACGAAAGGAAATATACGCTTTAGTGTACAGAAGAAGTAATCAGGTCGTTTAGAACAAAAAACCTGATTCGATAAAAAAGGGAAGCTTGTAGAAGTAGTAGTAGATTAGAAGTGTAGATTGTAAACAAGGGCTAAAATAAGTGAATTATAGGGATAGATAGTGAATAAGGGAAAAAGTAGTAAATGAAAAGATTAGAGTAAATAGAGAGTAGTAGAAAGCGAACTAGAAGGGTAAGTGAATAAGAAGAATAGTGAGATAGAAGCTATACCTACGTAGATAAATAGCATAAAGCGGTAATAAGTGAATAAGAGAGGTACAGAGTGAATAACAAGGAAGAGTGAATAGAAGAGTAGAGTGAATAAGAGGGCACAGAGTGAATTGAAGAATATATAGTGAATTAAGAGGGTAGAGAGTAGATTAGAGGAGTAGTAAAAAGGAACAAAGAGAGTGAAACATCAGAGTGAATATGGATATTTAGTGAATACAAATAGTATAAAGTAAGCTACAACAGAAAAGAGTAAATTAGAAGGATCGCTAGTGAATAATAAGGTTAAGAGTGAATCGATAAGAGAAGGAGTGAATTAGACTGTATCGAGTAAATTAAAACTAGTAGTAGTAAATCATCTTATATAGCGTGAATTAAAGGATATATAGTGAATAAAACAGAAAACACGTAGAAAATTAAGGTATAGTTTGTTATTTAATAAATCGTAGTAAGATAGGTGGTAAATACCCATAAGAATCAAAGATTAAACTAATATAATACTATATCTTCCTTTAACTCTCTTTAACTCCCCTAACTCATTACCCCCCATTAACACTCCTTCTTCTACTTCTCCTCTATTTAATATCTTAAATTTAGTAAATTCCTTCTCGTAAATTAGATTAGATTAGATTAAATATAATATACTATACTATTTCCTACTAAATCTAAATCTAGAATCTATATGTTTAACCCCTGATATTTAAGGAAATATATTAAAAGTGAAGACTGTGATAAAGTGACGTTCGTAGGAAGTGAAGAAGTGTTAAAAGTGATGTCTGTCGGAAGTGAAGTCTGTCGGAAGTGAAGTTTGTCAAAGGTAAAGACAGTCGGAAGTGAAGACGAGTAAGAAGTGAAGTCTGAAATAAAGTAAAGTTTGTCGAAAGTGAAGAAGTGTCGGAAGTGAAGTTCGTCGAAGGTGAAGAAGTGTTAAAAGTGAAATCTGTCGGAAGTGAAGTTCGTCGAAGGTGAAGACTGTCGGAAGTAAAGTCTGTCGAAAGTGAAGTCTGTCGAAACTGAAGACTAGTAAGAAGTGAAGTCTAACTAAAGTGAAGAAGTGTCGAAAGTGAAGAACTGTCGAAAGTGAAGTTTGTCGAAAGTGAAATCTATAATAAAGTGAAGTCTGTTAGAAGTGAAGTTCGTCAGAAGTGAAATTCATAATTAAACCCACCATCCTATATCCACCAAACCCAAAAGGCCAAAGTAAACAAGAACCCCCATCGCACTACCCACTAATCAATCATCCCCCCTCTGTACCCCTCCCTCACTTACTACATCCATGTGAGGGCGTGAATGTGGCTCGGTATAGTGTTTTGGTGCTTCGCTTAGTGAATGCAATAGTGGGTTGGAGTTGCCTAATCGGAGATAGTATGGAGATGCCTAATGGGAATAGCGCGGCCTGCGGCCTCTTGTTGTGTATAAGTAATAGCTAGCTCTAGGACTTCTTAGCTGACTCGCGATCAATCTCAACCTTATTCTGGAACAGTCTTTTGTACGCTCCTAGTGATACCCTGACAATCCAACACCACAGAAAACCAAACTTTAAGTTATAGAGTAAAAAAAAAGGCCTACTTTTCTTCAATTATACTCCGCTATGTATTTATTGCAAATTATATAATATTCCCCATCTATCCATCCATCCTATCAACTAACTCCCTCCCAGTAGCACCCATGAACCCTAGGTATAACCATAACCATAACCATACCATACCCCCTATCCGTGACTGAGTACACCAAAAAAATAATAGAACGCCTGCTCCCTCTCGTCGTTGGGTAGAAGTACTGTACAACCAGACCCACCCATCTGCTTCTTAATTACAAATTCCCAATTCCATTCCTAAAGATAACTTTGTCTTTCTTTCTTTTCTTCACCTCCTTCTCAAATCCAATTTCACTGGTCGTAGTTTAGAGGCGTCAGCCTCTTTCTCTTTCTCTCCCACTTTAACCTTAGCGTCCTTAAGCGGCCGCTGAGCCCCCATATCCTCATCCGCCTTCTCAATCCCCTTATTCCCCATCAAAAAATCCCCAAAGTACTTCACAGCATTAAAAGCCTCCTCCCCCGTTGGAACAATATTCTCCTTGGGCAAAAGGAACCCATAACTCCCAGTATCTCTCAATTTAATCTGATAACTGTATCTCACCCTCATCTCATGATAGAACCAATCAATAGCACTACCTCCACCCATTTCCATCCTTGAAGCCTTCCCAGCCTTTGCTCCAGATTCGGAGGGTATGGCGCCTTCACAAGCGGATGCGACGGTGTATTGTTCGCCGCTAGAAATGCGGATTGCTTTTGCGAGGCCCATACCTAGTTCTTCTAGGTTTTCAAGACTGGGTGGGTTGGCGGTGCAGGAGTAGGAGTATGGGTAGAGTACTTGTTGTGAGTAGGAGTGGAGATCTAGGAAGCCAACGAAACGGACGCCGTTGTTGTTTGTTTCGTTTTTAGCCCATTCGGCCAATCTATGTGCCTCAACGGCTTGGAATGGTTCTTCGCCTGGATAGCTTTCGGAACATGGATTGTTCTCTGCTGATAGACCGCCCCATTCGAATCCGAATGTTCTGTCCAGGTCTAGGCCTCGACAGAATCGGAGGCTGGTTTCTTGTCGGTTTTTGCGCCAGAGACGGTCGGATTCCCAAGTGTATACGTAGCCGTCTGGGTTGGTGGTTGGTATGAAGACGAAGTCGAATTCTTGGAGGAGCTTGGTGATTGCTGGCGATTTGCCGTATGAGGTGATAAGAGACCATGCTACATAGGTCACGGTACTTACAGATATCCATTCTCGAGCATGCGAACCACCAGAAATTATGATGGTCTTTCTTGGATTGGGCGATTCCTGTGGGAGATTTGGAGACACTCCAACTCGGAGTGCAGATATTTCGCGTCCTTCATATGTTGTCCCAATGTTAATCATACGAACATGGGTTGTAAACATGGATGCCATTAATCGCATCCATGGGGCAATGACGGAATAAGGCTGGTACTCATTGAAGAATATGTTGTCCACGCCCTCTCGTGCCTTTAATGTTGGGGTAAAGGTTCGATCATGGGCGGACGAAAGTCGCTTTTCTGCTCGGCTACTGGAAGGGTAGGTTTGATAAATCGAATCCGCTAAGTCCAGCATAAGAGGAGAATATGATTTTTGAAGTGACTCAGGTAAGAGGCCCATAAGAGAGGGGACCTGGAATAAAGATTAATCAAGGCCATGGTAAAAGTATATAAAAGTATATACTCACATCTTCCTTTCTCAGCCGCACATCAGCCCAGTTACTGGTAAACTCCCACACGTCCAAGAATAAAGTATCTGCAGCCTCGGATAATGCGGATTCCTGTTCTGGAGTAGTAAGGTTAAATCGCAGAACTACATCTCCTCCATATTTGGCAAGTAGGGTTGCGGGTAGTTGATAGTTGGACGGGCGTGAGGCCAAACTTGGCTTGTCGCATCCAGCTTTGGAAGGCTTGGGGGAAATGCGAAATAGCTTTTCGATGGCAGTATCTCGGAGCCATGTCAATTGAGGAAAGGCACTACGAAACTGCTCTTCTGACGGCTGAGGTTGGGTGGCTGGGAAATCCGGGCTACCAGTAGTGCTGGTGAAGGGGAGGGTGAAGGCATCGATAGTAGTACATAGTGATAAGACCAGGACAAGAGATGATAGGGAGAGAAGGAGAGGGCGCTGGCGGGAATGGCACATGGGCATTTTCATCAACAGCGCACTCGCACTCGCACTCGTCGCAATGTGAATTGGGATGCGGTTCAGACGGAGAATGTTGAAGAAAAGGTGGTGATGCCTTCAATGGGCCACTGGGCAAGGTGGCTAGGTGTTGATGTGGTGGTGGTGGTGGTGGTAGTGGCAGTGGTAGTGAGTGGCAGTGGTGGTGGTGGTGGGCTGCCACGGCTACTGCAAGGTGCAGGTGCAAGGACGAGCCAGGCTGCCGCGTGGTGTACCTCCGTACTCAGGCTCGGGGTAGTGTTTCCGGGGAGCTTAGTTAGCCTACCTAGGTACTGGTACTCC
Source organism: Hymenoscyphus linearis (assembly GCA_900536425.1). NCBI lineage: Eukaryota > Fungi > Ascomycota > Leotiomycetes > Helotiales > Helotiaceae > Hymenoscyphus > Hymenoscyphus linearis. Next base: position 23,492 of record UNPR01000360.1, on the reverse strand, counting down.
CACTGGACCGTAGGACCGGAGTACCTAAGATCCTGACATAGAGATTAGCAAGCTTAGCACGCTCGAGGCACCGCTAAATGTGTTTTCGATGCTTGGTCGCAAGCTAATCCGCCGTGCACTAGCAGCATTAGAGAAAATAGAAGCTTCCTCGAGGCTTCCTAATCTTCCAATGTGGATCATAGAACACCATCCGGCAGCCTTTAACTCCGAAGGACCCCAAGAAACCTACAAGAAACACCACCTCGAGACCACCCACAGCCTCGAAAAGCCTTGATGGCATGGCCAACTCAATCATGGCCAATGATGGCATCCCTCGGCCACTTTTTGGCTTTGCAAGGCCTCAAGGCACCGAAAGGGGCTAGGCCTCATTGGGTCAATGGGTCGACGGGTCGACGGCTAAATCCAGGAAATGTATCCACCCGAATCACCCGCAGCAGAGGACTTGGTCTCGCATCGCATTGATAGATAGCAGAGCAACCTCCTCCGCAATCCCATCAACTCAACACCACGGAAAGAGGGGTTATCAGACCACGCGAGACGACCGTCAACACCATCAATTCACCCCCAAAGTCCCCACCCAATCGATCTTGTACTGGTACAGTTATCCACCTCGGACTCCTCCACGGTCACTCCCCCCGTCACTCCTTTGGTATCTGAGCGGACTTGGCGAAAACAGGGTTCCTCCCAGCCCTCAATTCAGCTTTCTGGTGTTCCTACTCAGTACTCCGTCTCACGACTCTCGCAAACAAGAAAACACATCCCCAACCACGAAACCGAAAGTGCCAGATTACCAATCGCCACCACAACCGTCCGAGAAAACCAACTCTCACCATCAATGACTTGATGGCTCTCATATAACGATGCCTCTAATGCCAGGCTTGCTGCGTCGTCGTGGCCCTCAGAGCGATGCCAATATCCGACGTCACAGCTTTCTCTCTCCCGATGCGCTCATCGCAGAGAACTCTCAGAACTCGTCCGAAGTCGAGGGTAGAGCGAGCGAACAAATCCCACGAAAGCCCTCCGCCTTAGAGTTCTCAGGACGCGAAACGACGACCTCTCAACCCCCTTCTGTTCGATTTTCTGCCGAAAGTGCACGAGAGCAATTGCATCGGTCAATTTCTCCTGCAATACAAGATGATGGCCCGAAACATCGTCGGTTCTCAATGTTACGATTTCGTCATGCCTCGGATCCCCAACTTTCAGCCAGAGCTCGACTCCACGCTGCTCAAAGTGACGATGTTCCTCCCCTCCCAATCGGTCAGTTACATATCCTCCACCCGGCTGACACCAGGCTGACAAGAGTTCATTTAGCTCCGGAAATCATCACCACGGCTCCCACGATGGACATTAATGCATCGAAACCCGCGAAGAAGAAATCAAGGGTACGGTTACCGGGACGATCCAAAACATCAACGGATGTTCATCCAGAGGAACCCGTGAGGCCTAGACTCAAACGCGAGATTAGCGACAAGAAGGAAAGGAGGAAGACGATGTCAGAAACGGCTGGAAGCAAGAGCAGAGTGACATTTGACGAACCGGCCCGGCCTGCAACGCAAACAAATAGTGGTTCACCACCCGCGTATGGAGACGATAACAACTCCGCATTGGCCCTACCAATTACTCGACTGTCAGAATCTTCGAGGTCCGATGGGAGTTCCGGTGATCACGGTGTATATGCAACCACCACTACGACCACTCATACTGTCCAAACTACCACTACATTTTTCCGATTACCTCGTCGAAAGAAGACCCCAGCTCCATTGTTCGATTTGTCTCATCTTCCTCAGAAGCCTAGCAATCCTAAACACTCACAGTCTTTTTCCAGAGCCTCTGCCAGTTCTTCTCTTCATGGTCCAGAGCCACCTGCGACCACTTCGTTAGGATCACCTTCTTCCACAGATGACGTTGGAAGCCATGCTGGACTTGGGTCTCCATTCCCATCACCTTCGCACAGTGCCATTGTAAGGGCATCTACGGCAGGCGCAGGCGCAAGTTCTCCGTCCTTGCTGAGAAAGGCGTCGGCAGCATCTTCCGGATCCTCACCATCTCGACAGAGGCCCGGGCAGCGTAAAAGATCGTCTACTCTAAGCTCACTGAATAATGTGACGAGTGACGATAATCTTCCAACTCCAACTCTTCCAGCTTCTGGACGTACTTCGACGTCCACGGGACGAAAGAGTTTCGGTGATTTATTTGGCCTTTCTGCCCGTCTTCGCCAGAACTCCGAACCACCATTTCCACGGGGTTCGGGGGGCTTAGCGACACCTGGTTCAAGTACATCGAAAACCAACTCCATACAGATTGCAAGAGAACCTAAGATCATCTTACCTGAAAGACTTGATGATGATACCCCGGCGAAGTATCTGGTGCGCCTTGAGGAAGCGGTCAGTAGAGGCGTTGTGGCGAGTGTGCTATCAAAAGGCACAGATCCATTCTCTCAGGCTGTTCTACGAAGTTACATGAGAGGATTCGGGTTCTTTGGGGACCCCATGGATATGGCGATCCGAAAGCTTCTTATGGAAGTTGAGTTGCCAAAGGAAACACAGCAGATTGATAGATGTCTACAAAGCTTCGCCAACCGTTATCACGAATGCAATCCCGGAATTTACGCTTCGCCAGATCAGGCATACTTTGTCGCATTTTCCCTTCTTATTCTCCATACTGACGTCTTTAACAAGAATAACAAGCACAAGATGCAGAAGCCGGACTATCTGAGAAACATCAAAGGCGAGGGTATATTTGATGAAATTCTGGAGTGCTTTTACGATAATATTTCTTACACACCTTTTATTCACGTCGAGGATGATCTTGATATCAATGGCGAACGAATAATCCAACACAAGACCAAAAAGAAGAAGAAGTTTCCGCGTACCACTGCGGATCCAGCGAAACGTCCATCAAAGGAGCCTGTGGATCCATATACTCTTATCATCGATAGCAAGTTGGACAGCTTGAGACCGAATCTCAAGGACGTTATGCATCTCGAAGAACATTACAACTACCTTGGAACAGCGACATCCTTGAATCTTCAAGATTTGCAAAAGACCTTCTTCAGAACCGGTGTACTTCAAATTGTGTCAGCCAGATCACGACCTGATGCTTTCATGTCCGATAAAACTGTGACCAATCCAGAAGAAGCCCACCCTGGAATTGTTGATATCAAGATCACGAAAGTTGGTCTTCTTTGGCGAAAAGATGCAAAGAAGAAGAAGACAAGATCGCCATGGCAGGAATGGGGAGCTATTCTTACTGGGGCACAACTATACTTTTTCCGCAACACGAACTGGATCAAGAACTTGATGCAGCAGCACGAAACGCACAACAAGCAGGGTCATGATGGTATACCGGTTATTTTCAAACCCCCACTTGAGCAATTCAAGCCTGATGCCCTAATGTCGACGGACGATGCTGTGGCTCTACTTGACTCGGATTACAAGAAGCATAAGAACGCTTTCATTTTTGTGCGCCATGGAGGATTCGAAGAAACTTTCCTGGCTGAGAACGAGGAAGATATGAATGACTGGCTTGCAAAGCTCAACTATGCTGCCGCATTTAGAACTTCCGGCGTTCGCATGCGTGGGGTTGTAGGGGGCAACTACGATGGCCAACGCACTCGGGGTATTCGCCGCCTGGACTCTCACAATGATTCTTCTAAATCTATCCAAACCCCGACAGGAGAAGTCACAATTATCAGCGGCAAAATTGACAACAAGATGGCGCAAGACATTCTTTCTGCGCGTCGGGAGATCATGCAACAAAAGATTTCCGAGTCTGAGGAGAAGCTTGAGAGTGCTCAGAAACAGCTTGACGCGCAGCTAAGAAATGCTCGACATCTCCAAATTCTGGCACCAATCCAGCCAAAGACTAGAGAGCAGGTTATACTAGCTGCAGGGCGTATAGCTGCTCAATTGAAATGGGGACGGATGGAAATATGGCGATTGAAATGCCACAGAGATATCTTACAGATGGATCTGGAAGAGGAGAAAGATGGAGAGCCCACTGTGCCCCAGTCAGAAGTGACTTCACCAGAACCTTCATCCGCGGACCGCTCAGTACTGTCAAAGGTGCACTCAAAGGCCAGCAATTTGACTCAACGTATTCCTCGTTCCCCAACAACCCACTCGGCAAATCGACCTGCATCTGCAACGGCACCACAAACACCCCACAATGTGGATGATGGTCAAATGGACGATATTTTTCAGACGCCACCCGAGCTAGTCAGCACCTCCAGCTACAAAAAACAACAGGCCTCGTGGGAACTTCCTCCCATTGGTCTTGAACCTCGCCAGGGGCCTCGCAAGCCATCAATCACATCAGATTCTGTGCCTTCCACTCCAAGCCTGGTTCCTTCTCCATCAAAAGTCGATTTGAAGTCTTCACTTTCTGCCGAAGATTGCCCTGACTCTCCTCAAGTCGACGCAGCAGAGCGAGCAGTTTTGGAGCAAGCCGGTCTGGTGGATCCAAACAAAACCCCATCTAGGAAACATTCGCTCATTCCGGATGTTGATGAAAGCAAAGATCAGACTCCAAATTCTGAGAAGGAGAAAGCCGATAAAGGCAAAATACGTAGAAGTCTACATCGTACCCTCAGGGAAGCTCATGTTCCTACTCATCATCGAAGCAGAAAGGGAAAGGATTCCTCATCGAGCGCTGGTATGTCCGAGGAAACCAATAGAGATGATGTCTTGTCTCGTGGAACGGGCAGCTTTGTTGTTCATGGTAAAAAGGCTTCTGTCATTACCTTTGGCTCAGAGCTCCAAAGTATGTCGCAAGAAGAACGATTGAGACTTCGAAAGCAAGCGAACAAGGATGAGCTTGGCGCTTATTCATCTGCCGCTACCAATGACGAGTTCCGCTCCTTGCTTGCGGAGCCAATCGAATTTCACCACCGCCATAGCTCTACTGCCAGCACCGATACGGCCGCCGCGAGAAGTTTCAGAGAGCTTCGTCAACGACTCCATCCGAACGGATCTAACGCCCATCTCATTCTTTCTGATGGTGAAGACAGTGAGGCTGCTATGAGTTTCTCAGATGGCAGGCGTACCCCTTTACCACCACGTCTTGAAGCCGAAGGCGAAGACGGCTATTTTAGCAGGCCTACTAGTCGACAACAAGCGGTCTTCTACACTCCGGAAAGATCAAATACTCCCACTCCGGAGGAACTTTCCGAAAAACACCACCCTAATCTCGAACCTGATACTGGCAGCGAGCAGTTACATACACCACCACCACTGCATACAGTGATTAGTGTTTGAGGAAGCACACGTATTTCATTTTAAATCACACTTTTCTTCTTTTATTTTTGGCACTTTAGCGACGCTCCTTACGTATTATCGCATATCAGGTTTGGCTCTGGGCTTGGAGTTCAATTCAACCTTTCCAACAAAAGCTGTTTCTTTTTTCTTTTTCTTAGGAGGAATCCTTCGGATTTGCTTACATTGTGTATATTAGGCCGAATAGCTGATTCGCAGCTGAACCTTTTTTGTCCCTTTTCTCTGTTCTTTTGTTTGCTTGAAAAAAGGGCGTTTCTTCTGTTTGTATTATTTTGGACTTGGGAATGGGATAGACAAGGACAGGGAAAGCGCAAAGCAGAAAGCACCAGGAACAGATACCTCTTTTTTTTGTCGTTTTCGCTCCGCTCTCGATGATGCAGGTGAGCGAGGTATGGGGTACTTACTGGGTAAGAATAAGACCAAGATGAGATGGAGATAGGGGTTACTTTTGTTTGTATTAGAGCGAGGGAATAGGCAAGCGGTCCTAGGAGAAATGTCCAGGCCGGGATTGGACAGAGAAGAGACTGGGGAGATGAGATGAGAGATGAGATGAGACGTAGCATACAGTAAATCGTTTTTTTCCCCCATACATTGTTTTTCTTGTGATGAATGATGTATGAGGCTCAATGAGAAGTTGGGATAGCAGTTGATTCTTTTTTTGTTTGGGGCTGGTTTCCTCGCCTGTAGCTTGCACGTCGATCAAATAGGAGTTTGCCCTAAACCGTTAAGTTTATCACTTCTTGATGTTGTCATTTTGGTAAAATGAGTACAAGGTGGTTAGTGATCTGGTTGGCTGCACAAGCTTGGCCAGACGCTGTTCTCTCTGTTGTTGAGATAGCAACTTGAGAGAGAGAGACTACATTTTGATAGTGTGGCTAGTGGTGGTGGCTGACTACCAGATGTTTACTGGTAGCACAAATTGCTGGGCTGGACTTCTTCCTCGCCAACCTCACCGACCTCGCTACAATTGTGCCATACAAACACATCACAGAACCTCCACGTCACGAAGCCAAAAGTCATCGAGATTCGAGAAAAATGAAGACTTCCTCGTCACAAAGTTCACCGCCATCCCCCTTTTTCTATACTACGTCATTTGTTCAACAAATTATTGTGATCCCGAATGAGGCTCGGACTAGATGGCTGGATCGAATCCCCATGAAAACAGCCCTACACTCAGAAATCTTTCAAGTCGGTTACTACACCATAAATTTTATATGTCCGTCAACTTGGAGTAAGAGTAGCGATAGTCGACGGCGTCTGAGATGCGTCTGCAAAGCATTGATTTTTGGGTTTAACCTTTTTCGTTTGTCGCGCTTGTATGCTATAATACTGACCTGGTATTAATAGTTCAGCCTCCATGGAAAGCATGACTTCGTAGAATTTTCAACCTTTCTCTTTCCCGCCTACCGCGCCTCTACCGGTAGGGGTAGCTTATTGATTACTAGGAATATCAATCTGTTGTTCCTCTTGTCAGCGATCCTCTTGTGATCATAGCTTCAACAAGTATCGGTCTCGAGTGAGTCCATGGCTATTCTCCACATGTAGCATTCTTTTCGGCTCGTACTTTCTCCGAGTCTTTGCAATATCTGCCTCTCTTCAGACCACAAGCACAGGTTTGTAAGCGGTGATTTCACAAAAGAAAACACTTCCGATTCCTTTCTGCTACGCGAATTATCAGGATTCAAGTTCCCTCATAACTTCGCTATGTACCTTAATTGCTTATAATTGCTAAACGGCGTGAGATCTCCGGCCTGGTTTTTCCGTCACTTCCCGTGGCTATTTACCAGTGTAACGCCTCTTGATCCCTTCCGTCCAAATATCCGAATGATACGAGTACTTGGAAGACCTAGATCATTGGCACCAGCCCTGCTGGCCATATGTGTAATGTCTCTCCTGTTCACAAGGTGTAAGCTGGTCGATATAATCTCGTCAGTTCTGAGACAGATACTATTCGTATGTTGGTAAGCATCATCAGTATTATTTGGAGAGGCAGACAACACCCAGCCTTTGGTATGGTACCACCCAAACCTTATTTGCGCCCCTCCCGTATGTCAACCAACTACCCTGCTTATCTATAACATGGGCGACAACAAGTTTCAATATAATAACTCCTGAACCCATATGTCTCTCATTCCAGCCGATTTGAGACAACTTTGTTTCTTTTTGTGTTTCTCTCTATACCTCACCTAGAAGATACCATTGGATAGCAGTCATGAAGTTTCACTTCTCCAAAGCTCTACGGGGCATGGCTGTATTTTCTTCTCTACCATTCACCTTTTTTGTTAACGGTCAAGGTAAAAGTCTTCCTATTCGCGTAAGAAGTCTTTCGTACTAACCATATACAGCGGATTATTCGTGTTCTGATACATATCTGGTGTCAGATGACCCAGTTACTGTTAGTATATTCCTACTCATTTGCAACGGCAGTGTTTTCTTATGTTTCAATGACACGATACTTACTCGAATCTTCATAGCCTATGCCTCACGGATATCCTTGGGGCCCAAAGACTGCAAATAACACAGATCCATGTAAGTAGATCTTCTCCCATTTTTGATGATAGCTCGCTAACTCCATCTAGATAGTAAGTTCAGGTACCTATGAGAATGAGGATCCAAGTGCTAATTGATGTCTCGAAAAGTTGAGCCACCAGTGACTGGGTAAGTGGAAATATGGAGATTGAAGTTGCTGAGTACTAATCCTGTTTAGTGTTATCCGAAAATATGATTTTATAATTTCTCGTGGGTTGAAATCCCCAGATGGCTACGAAAAGGAAATGCTGTTGGTAAATGGTCAATTTCCTGGGCCTCTGATAGAAGCAAATTGGTAATTCCCCCCATTCCGGGCACTTGGTACGACTCGCTTACGAAACACTAGGGGCGATACTATTATGGTCACAGTACACAACGCTATTACCGGCCCTGAAGAAGGAACGGCTATGCACTGGCATGGAATCCTCCAGAAGAACGAGCAGTACATGGATGGCGTGCCGGGGATATCGCAATGTCCTATTGCCCCTGGAAAAAGTTTCACTTACAGCTTTCTGGCTGATCTCTATGGTAAGGTTTTAGCGGCTCCTCTGCAAGATTCAAATTACTGATATTTACAGGAACGACGTGGTATCATTCCCATTACTCTGCGCAATATGGCGATGGAATAGCGGGGCCTCTTGTAATTTATGGACCTCAAACTGAGCCTTACGACATTGACGTTGGACCAATTATGTTAAGCGATCATTATCATATGAATTACCAAGATATCGTTGAGGGAGTCGTCAGCACTGATATGAATAAAACTGTAAGTACCTCGGACTTTTATTTTCTGCACTCTCGGGAAGGAAAATCTAACTCGTTTAGGCACCCATCAGTGACAACAATCTCATCAACGGCAAAAACAACTATAATTGCGCAAGAAAAGGACATGACGATGATACTCATTGTCTTAACGATGCTGGAATCGGTAGCTTCAAATTTACACCGGATAAGGTTCATCGACTTCGTTTAATTAACCCGGGGTCGGAAGCTGTGCAGAAGTTCTCGATTGATGGACATGTTATGAAAGTCATCGCGAATGACTTCGTGCCTATTATCCCTTACGAGACGAAAGGTCAGTTACCACTTTCCCAATCCAAAAGAGGAAAATACTGATATGAGATTAGTCGTGACACTTGGGATTGGTCAAAGAACAGATGTACTCATCACTGGTCTTCCAAGTAGTGATGTTAAGGCGTATTTGATGCGGGCTTCTATCGCTGCTGCACCTTGCTCGTTTTCGCATAATCCGGATGCAACGGCTATTGTTTATTATGAACCGGAAATCCAGATTGTCGATCAACCCAGCTATAAGACCAAGAGACAGACTCCTTATGACGCCACTCCTGTTGCTTATAGCCCTGATGCTGTCTATAGTGCGGTTGCAGACAGTCCAGTTGCGGATAGTCCGGAGGCCCCTCCTCCAGATGCTAGTATTCCAGACACGAATCCCCCAGACAGCAATATTCCAGATGAAAACGTTCCGGATCCAAACAACCCAGATCCAAACAACCCAGATCCAAACAATCCAGATCCAAACAATCCAGATGGCTACACCCCGGATACCGCCAATCCTCCCGATGCCTCCAATCCAGATACCACTACTCCTCCCGTTGGCTACAATCCATACGGAGACGCTCCATGGAATTCCAACGATCCCGAAGTCCTCGACAATGATGACTACGACCCAAATTACTACAGTCCCGATGCCCAACATCTCGAAATTCCAACAACAACACCTTGGCCAGAGTTCATCGACTCCGTCCAACACAACTGTGCAAACGATGACCTCTCCACGACAACACCCTGGTACACCATAGCACCCGAGCCCGAACCAGCCGTAACCGAAACATTCAGCATAACCTTCGGCCAAAACGAAACAGGATTCTACAAATGGTCCATGAACAACTCCTCCTTCCGAGCGAACTTCAACCAACCCGTCTTCCTCCTCGCAGCCACGGGCACCGACAACTTCGACGACCATCCAGAATGGAATGTATATAATTTCGGATCGAGCAGTTCCATTCGACTTATCATTAATAACGACGGACCGCCTATTCCCCATCCTATGCATATGCACGGTCACAATTTCTTTGTTTTGGCGGAGGGAGAGGGGAGATGGGATGGGAAGACTATTGTGAGGCCCGAGAATCCGCAGAGGAGGGATGTGCAGATTTTGAGGGCGAATGGGTATATTGTTCTTGAGATTACGGCTGATAATCCGGGGGCGTGGCCTTTGCATTGTCATATTGTGAGTTCCCCCCCCTCCTCTCTTTTTTGATGATTTTGCAGGATAGGATAAGACTAATTAGTGATTATAGTCATGGCATGTTTCTGCGGGACTGTATGTCACTATTCTTGAACGACCGGAGGATATCAAGAAAGTCCAGATTCCATCGATTATAGCGCAGACTTGTAGAGATTGGTGGGCGTATACTGAAAGAGAGGTGGTTGATCAAATTGATTCTGGTCTTTAGGCCTTTGACTTTGGCTTCTTCTTTTTATTCTTTGCCTGCGTTTAGAGGTATTACGGGCTTATGATATTCTGTATTTGCATGGGTGGGCGTTAATATATTTTACTGTTTTCTGGGTTCTATAGAGGGGGGTGTTATGATTGTTATTGTTATAGAGCATATTTTTCTGAACGAATTTTCTTAGAGTAATATCCAAGCGTATCATGACAAATTCAGGCGTTTAAGACTATATTGCAGTATCGATTGTGATGTTTACAGTTGAATTGGATGCCGTACTCAATAAATTCGACTCAATTCTGGCCTCAACCCCCAAAGAACTCAAGCATGAAGGCTTGTATAGCCGCTGGATTTCTTCGTCATATGTATAACAAATACTACTTATATCACCGGACAAGAATCTTAGTAACATTGGAGCTTGTTTTGTTCGGGTTAAAAACAATATCGAGTCTCTCTTGTAAGGGCTAATAAGAATTACTATTGAGGTAGTAGTTATCAGAAGTTGGCATTCTGGTTAAAGCTTGAACTAGTCCAGGAAGAGAATCCAAGACTTGTAGTGCTAAGTGCACAGTACTAAGTACATAGTAATAGCGCACAGGCCGCATCTGATGCTGGTAAATTCACTCATAAGAACTCATTCAACAAATACATATAAGCACCCCTTACTCGCTAAAGCCTCTCTCGCTTAACATATTTCTCTTTCTAGACGTCCCAAGAAATTGAAGCGAAACAAAATAATTCAGAAGAAACTCGATTCCCAAGCGCCTCAGATACCCAATGGTGACGAAGATTTTATTCCTCTACTCCTAGAAAGTTCTGTGTCTTGAGATAGTCACGTGATTACGACAATACCAGAATTCGACCATAGGAACCAAAATTCCCCTATCCTGTTGATGAAAGTGTGCTTGGCACCGGACTGAGAGGTAGCCCACCCATTCCACTGTTAGTTCCCTCCAACTCACTACTTTTGAAACACCAACCTGTCTTCGTTGTCCAAGATGCGCAGCTCATGCAGTGAAACCTGTGCGATATGCCCAACGATTTGTCTGGCAGCGATTGTCAGGTAAAATTAAGATGGTGCTATCGGGGGCTGGACTAGCGGCTATCCCCAGGGCTCGGCTTTCTCGTCCTCCTCCCTTGCAAACGCACACTCTTCAAACTTTGCAGACCCCATACAATAATGTTTTGTACTCGAGTACTCTGTACACCACGCAAGATTCCAATTTATCATAAGCCTAAGGATGCGATATTAAGGATACGACATTAAGAATGCCGTAATAAGGATGCGACAGTGAGAGTGAGGGTGTGACATTAAGGATGCGACAGTAAGGGGGCGGCAGTGAAGGTGGTAGAGGCTATTCTATAAAGGACTTCTGCCCGTCAAATAAAACAAACTTTATTTGCGACACGAAGAACAACGTCTACCAGGTATGTAATATCAGGCATTCTTATGATTTTGATCCTTGAAACGATCCGCTGACTTTACACCAGTGGGGCTTCATATATAGTTGGTTTTTAGTGTCAGTTTGCATCAACTCTGCCTGGCTTGTCGGGACGTATATTCTCTGGATGTAATGCCAATTCAATAGCGAGTTGTGCAAGAAGAAGCGCCGTCTCGGGATCTGGCGAGCTATTGCTGATTTCTCCGAAGCTATGCGAGAGGATCTTGGGCCGAATGTTTGTGCCTATTTGAATAAAGAGATTGCTAGGATTTTGAAGAAGAGACCGCCCATTAAATACTATGTTGAGGACTATCACAAAAGTGAAGCGGCACATATTGGACTGTCTTCTCAGCCTTCTGGAAAAGTTCTGTTACGTTGGGATTGAGTTTATGCTGGATTTCGTCCTGGGAAGAAAGAAAAGGAGCAATGAGGTTAGTAATGCAAAGTGTACAACCTGAAGAATCCCTGGGGTGAAGATAAATCATGATGTACGCCTCTTAGTTCAGATCCCTAAGAAAGTAACACAACGCAGATGGGACGACAACACTTTACTATTATCAAGGAGGCTAAGCGGGAAAATTGCTGTAAACAATGAACAGCAGGTGATACGGAGTAATGTATGGGAATTAGTGTATATAGTATTCAAGGTTTCCAGAAAAGTTATGTTGACATTATTCTATTCTGTTTCCCAGGTTGTGACTTCTATTTTGAGTTGGGTTTACCTGTCTTCACTTCTGGTCTATCTTCACCTCTGGTCTGTCTTCACCTCTTGGTTGTACTCACTTCTAGCTTGTCCTCACTTCTCGTATGTTTCACTTCTGTCCTATCTTCACTTCCTATATATCTTCACTTCTAGCATATACTCACTTCTCGCCTATACTCACTTATCGCATGTTTCACTTCTTGCCTATCTTCACTTCTGATATATCTTCACTTCTAGAATATACTCACTTATCGTCTATCTTCACTTGATATATCTTCACTTCTAGCATATACTCACTTCTCGCCTATACGCACTTATTGTATGTTTCACTTCTTGCCTATACTCACTTCTTTTCTATCTTCACTTCCATATATCTTTACTTCCTATATGTCTTCACTTCTTCTATACTCACTTCTAGCCTGTCTTCACATATTACCTGTATTCACTTAGTACATGTCTTCACTTGTCTCCTTTTCTTCTGCGAGGCAAGTGCGACTCGCTTAGATCTAGGCCCCTGAACCCACAGCAATGGTGCAGGTACTCCTGTGATGCATGTACTCTCTATTGGCAAGAGCGACCGCGTGTGTCGCCTTTGCATATCGTAGATCTTCCCCTCCAGCTGAGCTCCTTCAATCAACATCATCAATACTATACCCCGGTGGCAACACATTCTTTGAAGCATTTGCTAACCACGTCTCCAACTCGAGAATACGCGAGAGCATCACATACCCAACTACTTACTATCGAATATCATAATTAATTACACGCCATGGACCGAAAGAACAACAACCACACGGTAACTAAACCACAAAGACCAACGCTACATTGTAAGTACAGAGGAGCACAAATGAGCAACCAGCAGCTAACTGAATAGCACGTCACACCTCACAGCTACCTCTCCTAATCAACTACCTTTCCGAATCCTTTCGTTTTCTCGGAGATAGCAACACATCAATGGAACCGACTTTAATGTCGGGCCTTGCATTTCCGAGTACGACTCTCTCTCCAAAAGAAGACGGGTCCTCCACCATCTACAGTAATGGTGGAATCGAAACCTCCCCTAAACAAGTTTCTTCCCAACTTTCACATCAATACAAAGCCGGCAAGGCTCACGGTCGTCTCTTGAATGTCAAAGATTGTAGAAATTTCACAGGTATGTTTGCAAAGCTATTCCCACACCTCAAAGAAAACGCTTGCTTAAGTTTGATCAATTTCAATACTTCATTCTGGTACAATTATGACTGATATCTTCCTCATAGTCCAAACAGAGGCAAGTGGAACCACCAAGCCGCCACCACCAATAGATTTGCCTGCGTCTACCAAAACATTCTTTGCAACAAACACTAGAATGAAAGACGAACAAGTTAGAGGCCTGTCAGAGTTTCTTCCTTTGGAATCAGAGAAGGCTATCCACAACAAGCCAGATGTTCTCCAGATCCAGGCTATTGGTCAAAAGTCGGAGTCGAAGTCCCAACATTTACCACTCCTTTCACGCTCAGCTTATACCATAACTCGGATTGTTGATCATCAACCAGGACCAATTGAGTCACCATGGGATGGCAAGAGAGAGGTAGTCGTTTTTGACGATGTTTCGTACTTCATGAACCGGGGTCGTACTCCTCATATGGAACAAACTACTGATTATCATTTGGAAGACCCCTCATACTTTCCAAGTTCGGGACGCAGCTCACCAATTTCGGAAGAGGATTCCTGCTTTTCGGAGGAGTTCCAAGATTCTGATATCAATTCCTTGGACGGTCTGGATCACGCTGGTGCACTCGAAAGGCAGAGAGCCTCAAGGACCTTCTATGAGTTTGAACCAGTATCTTCTGACTCGAAAGAAGAAGTTCGGGGCAGAAGGGCGTCTCAAATACGAAGTGATACAACTCAATATTTTTCAGCAGAAGAGCAGAGCAACTGTACTTTCGGATTTGAATCACCAAATGCGGGCTACGCGCCTATTGACAAGAGAGATCGCTCGCCTAATTGGACTCGGATTGAGAGATTAAAAACACGACATCGCAATTTGCAAAAGCATGGCATTCATCCTGCGATGAGGAAACGGATCATTTATGGGAACCCTCCTAAAACTTCTCTCCATCGGAGTTCGGCTGCTCTTAATTCTCCTGATGCTTCCACTCTCATTGCACCTGAAAGACAACATGGTCTCGAGAACATTGCCGAGGAAGGGACTTTTGGCCAAAATATTGGCACAAGTCCGACAACAGTCTCCCCTCTTAACAGATATAAGAACCCATCTTTAGAACAACACAGCCAGGAAACGAGTTCTGATGAGAGTGGTGTTTTGTTCATGAAGGCACCCACGAAGACTTGGAATATGAATTCGCGGGCCAGGGTTCATAACCCAAAAGAAGGGCCCAATAACTATATACTACTCGATAAGACGCAAGACTCAATCTCGGAACGCTGCTCTAGCGAAGAAAGCCAAGCCTCAGTTATTGTAGGAGAGACCTTACCGTTACTACCAAAAGCACCAATAGGAGAATCTGCAGAGAAGGGGAAACAACGTGCTCAAGAGTCCTCTGATGAATATGGCTACTACGAACATGACGCACTTCTAGCTCAAGAAGCATATCCTGTATCCTGGCCTGAAACTTATCTCACTGATTATCAGTCTTTCTACGGCGACCAGCAAGCAAGTCGTGGAAGTTCATGGGATACTGGCAGCCCAGAAGATGACAAGGTATGGAAATCACGAAAACACAGCTGGACCAATCTTATTCCGGAGCTTGAACCCGGATCTTATAGCTCTCAAGGGAGCTTTACGGGCGTTCCGAGAACACCCCCTCCTTCTCCGTGTAAAGATTTCCGGAAACCTTTTGTCGTTGGAGTCGATCCACGTCCTGAATACCCGATGGAAGCCCCTTCTGATCGTCTTTACTATGATCCCATCACTGGCTCTTATTTTGGACCAATGGTTGAAAAAGCTCCTGGTGGAATGTTTTGGGACTGGGATCACCGCTATACTCAGGCTGAGAATGGGATGGGTTCCAAGCAGCTCCCTTCTTCTTCAGGACCCTGGACCGAGCCATTTTCCTATCCTCACGATATTCGAGTTAATATGGCGCGAATCGATACTAGTGGTTCAGGAGTACCGAGACGACAGCCATTATCGAATATTCAGAGGATTGCCAATTATCATGACATACCCCCTTTAACTCTACCCTCTCCAAGGCACCCTGTGCAAAGGTGAGTTATCATCATATGTTTTTTGTTTTCCTTTTGGGTACCATGAATTTCATAGATTTGATCTGCCTCAATAAGTTTCGAAGGATCGAGAATTTCGTTCTTCATCAGATAAGCAAGCTAACAGCTTTCGCAAGGACAAGCAATGGAACTTCGAATGAGCACAGAGGTCGCACTAGAACGAGAAACATTAATCGGTCTTCTTCTTCAAGAATGGTTCAAGGGTCATCTTCAACGATTAATTTTGTTCAAAACCAGCGTAAGCATTTGGTCTTTCTGGAGCTTGGATACTTCAAATTTTCTTAACAGCAACTTCGTGAACTGATTCATGGACTGATTTCATATAGGCACCACATACTCGCCAGTGAGGAGAAGGAATCGGCACGTCTCCTTCGCCCCCCTTCCATCCACGGGACGCACACGCAGAACAAGCGTAGGATTTATATACCGCCGTCAATCGAGAAGAAGAAAGCCTCGTTCCCCATCCCCAACTCATCGGTTCAATCACGAAGATTACCTTTACGAGTCCTCTGACTCAGGGGAAAACGAGGAACCCAAGGTCAAACTTGACCCTGTGCGAAAGCTGCCACTGAGAGCTGATACTCCGCCACCACAAGATGAATCGAGGCCGGTTAGAGCGATTTCCAATCAGCCGCATCTTTATGTTCATCAACTGGCTGCGCGAGCGGGGAGCTCAGACGGGCCAATGGATTTGAAGAATTTCATTGTGCCGGGTGCTGGTACTGGAGCTGGTAGTAATGGTAGTGGAAAGGGGAAGAAAGGAAAAGGAAAGACGAAGGAGAATGGACATGCTTGTATGCGTGCTATGATTCGGGGTCCTGCGGATCTGATGCCTTCTATCTTGGGTACAATGCCTGGTATTAAGCCTACTAAAAAGGGACGCTTCACTAGAATCTTTCGGGGAAGTGACGGAAAAATTGAGTATCTGAAGGAGGGGAGCAGGAGTAGTGGAAGCGAGGAGGCAAATGCAGATACGGGAGAGAAGAAGATGGAGGATTGGCATCAATCGCTAGCTTTCAGATCTAAGCCCTCGTCTGTTAATGATGCCGAGACAGGAGGTGATAGGTCTTTGGGCGTGTTTGTGGTGGAATCCATGGAGGACGAGGGTGAGGGTGAGAATGAAGTCGTGCAAAACGATCCTCTTCCGACACCGCCCGAGACTCCAGATGACTCTGGGGACGAAGCCCCTCCTACTCCCCCTCCTCCTTTCAATTTAGATGACGGAGGTCGTCCACCTAGTCCCCCTCCTCCTTCCGAACCTGGTAAAGAAGATCCGGGTTCAAATGAGAAGAAAGAGGCAGATGAACCTTCTTTCAGATTCTATATCAACATCCTCAATAAGGACGAGATACCATTAGAAGCTCACTACACTCCTACCCCTTCGCCTGACAGTCCCACGAGTGATGGATCGGATGACTGGGGGAGCGAATCTGAGCATCCTGAATTGAGGGATGACGGGGACCACAGTGTCTATTCTTTCTTCCGAGGGAAGAATAGTCGTCAATATAAGGAGGGTGAAACTAGCTCTGCGAGGAGCTTCGGTCATGTGAGTTGGACTGAGGAGAACCTTCGACGTGCGAGAGCGGTGAGCTTGAGGAGACATTTGGACACGACTAGGGTTTTGAGGTTGAGGGCGGGTATGGGGAGTGGTGCTTCTGATGAATATAGGTCTGGGGATGAAGGTGCCTCGAGACATTTTGAGGATTCGGGGTATGATGATGAGGGGATGGATCTTGGTGGTGAGAAGGTTGCCTTTCCTCTTCCTGATGTACGTGTTGGTAATGCTATCACGACTTCCCATGCTGAGGAACCCGGAACGACTCGGACACTATGCGATTTTGGCCCGCGTTGGGGATTCCGTTCCGATGAATCTCGACTTAATGACGTAAAAGATCCCAGCGTTCCCGAGGCCTTGAAGGATGATGATTCTGGACTGTCAACGATTGCTGAAGATGACGAGGATATTGCAAGGGAGTTGACTTTGCAGGAGATCGAAGAATTGGTGGAACAGGCTGTTGCAAGTGACATGGCAGATTCGCTTAAGGAACCTTCTGCGCTCGAGAGTTCCCCCGTGCCCACAATATCGGATACTCCACGGTTTGGGGAGCGTCAAGTTGGAGTGACTGGACAAACCCATTCACAGATCCTAGCAGAAGTCGAAATTGTCAGTGAAATGTTGGTTTACCGGGAGATTGCATCTGTTGAAGCCTCGGGACATACCCCCAAAAGTCCATGGCATGACGCGTGGGTTAAGGATATGTTGCTAACTATCAAACATCTTCATGCTCTTGTGGATTGTTTACAGACTCGTCCAAGAGCTGAGGATGAGCCTTTCATTGGGAGTTTGTGGCAAGAGGAATGGAATGATGCTTTTCTTCAGGTTGTTACGCTTCTTGGACGTCTGTCGGATCACTTTGTTGATGCGTGTCAGGAGCGGCAGATGGCGGAGCAGGAGAGGGAGATGAGAGAGCTGGATGAGATGTTGGAGAGGCAGGCGAGGGAGATGGAGGGGTTTGAGACAGAGATGGAGAGGGAGGATGAGACTGATCGGAGGGAGATTAGGATTTTGGAAGCGCAGGTGAGGGGTTTGGAGAGGGTTATTGAAGAGTTAAGACGGGAACGAAGATGGGGAAGTCGTCGAGGTCGTGGGATGGATGGCTGGTATGATGTTGAGGTTAAGGAAGGAGGGTTGGAGAGGGTGGATGGTGGGGGACTTAGGGGGATGGATGCGTTGAGTGTCGCGGAGGCGAGTATTAGGGAGGGGAGGAGGGAGGAGGAGATTGGTGGTGCGTAGGTGGATGGGTGGTTTTGTCTTTGTGGTTTAGGTGTGTGTTTGTGTTTTTGTGGTGCTTTAGCTGGTGAGTAAAGGGATGTTTGATACTTACACTTAGCGAGGTTCTTGTTTTGCTTTTAGGGATTTGGTAGGACACGAGTCTTTCTAGGGGATATTGGGTGGATGGGTAGGATTTTCTTTAGCGACTGGCTGGGTGGGGGTATTTTGGTTTTGGAGCTTTGTACCTTTGCGCAACTCGCCTTATGTTATGGGTTTAGTGATAGGTATCATGATAGCGTGGTAGACTGAGATAGTATATTAAATGTCAACAGCGTTTTCTTTATTTTTCTTGTTTTACACTGTGATTCTCCTGATTTTCGTGTCTTGTGTCTTATGCCTTGTGAAAAGTTAGGTTAGATTAGAATAGCAATTAGTACAGGCAAGAAGTGAATATAAGTTAGAAGTGAGTACAGACAGAAGTGAAGATAAGTCAGAAGTGAAGACACGCCAGATGTGAAAATAAGTCAGAGGTGAGTATATATAAGAGGCGAAGACAAGCTAGAAGTGAAGACAGATAAGAAGTGAGGCTAAGCGAGAAGTGAAACTTATGGTAAGTGAAATATACGAAAAGTGAAATATGTAATAAGTGAAGATAGGTAAGAAGTGAGTATAGGTAAGAAGTGAAACATGCTATAAGTGAAATATGCTATAAGTGAAATATGCTATAAGTGAAACATATAGTAAGTGAAGATAGGCAAGAAGTGAAATATACGATAAGTGAGTATAGGCGATAAGTAAGTATAGATAAGAAGTGAAGATAGTAGAGAAGTAAAGACATAGAAGAAGTAAAGATAATTTATAAAATAAGTTACTATAAGTAAAAGACAGTAAGTGAAGTACACCTTTCGAGCGAGAAGTGAAACTTGTAATAAGTGAGTATAGACTAGAAGTGAAGACAAGAGAGAAGTGAGTATAGGCAAGAAGTAAAGACAGGAAATAAGTAAGGAGAAGCTAGAAGTAAAGACAGGTAAGAAGTGAGTATAGACACAAGTGAGGACAGGGAATAAGTGAAGATAAGTTAGAAGTGAGTATAGGGTAGAAGTGAAACATACTATAAGTGAAACTTATTGTGAAGGTTCGATTTCGAGTTTTATGGTGAATGGATTTGTTAGTCGCTTAGGTGAATAGGGGTAAAGTGCGGGGTATAAGCGAGAGTGAATAAGGGGTATTGCTTGCAAGTGCGGGGTAAGCGAAAGTGAATAGTACTAGGCAAATGCGGGGTATTCTGGGTTCCATAGCTATTTAGTTAGTTCCACCGCGAGGAGTTCTGTCCTTCTCTCCTTACGGACAATCTACTCTATTGCCCACCCTTATATATTGTCCGCCTTCTACGAATTATTACGATCGACATAGTCGTCGTATTCTAATATAGCTGATCTATAATCTTAACTAGACCACTTCGAGGCTAGCGACCTTTACGACTATCGCAACGACCCGCGAGCGCTCTCTAAAGCCGCGACCCGAAACCCCTAGGCCTTCTAGCAGATATTTAAGAGCATTATCGAGAGCTTAGAGAGCGAAAGACAAGGACACGCGGAGGCTCTTCGAGACGAACAAGAAGTAAAGGAAGACACTTAGAAACTCTAGGATGAGAATACGTAACTTTACAATTAATTAGTTAACACTTAGAAACTCTAGAATAAGAATACGCAACTTTACAATCAATTAGTCGCACTTTAGAATTAGAACAACGCCCTTAGAGCTACTACTTAAGCCGCCCTAGTAAATACGCCTTAATAAGTGCTTGTTATACGTTCGCTAGTATACCTAGATCCTATCAAATTTAGTAGTATACTTCGATCTCCTTCTAACCTTTATAGCTACCTTATTAGTACGAGAATTAAGCTTTAACAGAACTAGGATTAGTAGACTACTAAGACCGACCGTATAAACTACGTTTTAAGCACTCTTAAAGGTAAAGCACGTAAGTATATTAACCCTTATATTAATAAACTCGGACAATTCGGCCTAGCTTTACAATCTGTTAACGACATCTTTACTACCTTAACCAACACCTTTAGCAATCCTTACTTACGAAGTGACGCCTTTAACAAGCTCTACAAGCTTTAACAAGGCAATATAAGAACTAGCGACTTCCTCGCTAACTTCCTGTCCCTCTATATAGTAGCACACTCTTAAGAATACAAAGCTTATACCCTACTACAAAATGCCCTAGATTTGAGAGTTACTGATCGCGTCTTATAGAACCCCCTTTATAGCGATAGACTCGATCTAACGAATTTAGCCTCCCTTATACGAGATGCCGACCACGTCTGCCGCCGCGTTTTTAGCGAGAATTTCCTTAATAAGAAGCCTGCTAGTAGTATATAACCTATTCTCCTGCCTACTCCTGTTTCGGCGGAACCTAGTAGTAACCCTATAGATTTAGACGCTTTAAGGATTAGTAGTAAGGTGATTTAGACAAAGAAGGATATCGAAGACAAGAAGCGCGTAAATACGCTAGAGGAGAAGAAGGCTCGAAAGGAATACTAGACTAAGTATAACTTATGTTTCTATTACGACTCTCCCGACTATAACCTAAAGACCCCCTGTCTTAAATTAGAGAAGGCGAAAGAGGTAAAGGCGAAGAATAAGGCGGGAAAAGCTTAGTCTCTAGCGATAGTCGCCGTTAGAGACGTAAAAGGAATAAGGTACTAAGGCTCTCTATATTAGAGGAAAGGTAGAAGAACGTTATAGAAGTCCCTTATAAAGTGGTTTATAAAGATATAAATACTAACAATCTACATATCACTTCTACTACTTATTATATACTTGATTCTAGTGCCTTAGCTTAACACTTTATTGATTCCACCTACGCGTAACGAAATAGATTTGTTTTTAAACCACTCGCTCGGCTATAAAGTCTTTATATTACAGACAGACGACCTTCTATTACGGGTGCTGTTATATATACTGTCACTTTAGATTTAATTATTAGTAAGTATATTAAACGTTAGTAGCGGTTTTACGTTACTACGCTAGCGTCTTACAATATTATTCTAAGACAGCCTTAGCTAGCTCTTCACAATCCGAACGTAGACTAGGCAGGACGAGTTATCGACTTTTGTTCGGGGTTTTATAAAGCCTACTGTATTCTAAAAAGACTAGACACTATACAAGTTACTTGTGTAAGAGAAGAGAATCGAGTACTACTACCGCGGAAAGTAGGCGCTACCGCTTTCTATCGCTTACAAAGACTTATAGAGTTAAGGTGTTCTCTCTGTCCCTCTTTAAAATTGATTAGTATTTATAGAAGTCCGGGGTAGTTTTAGACAACTCTTTAGTTAAGGAACCTCGTTAGATCCGTCTATACGATAATCTTAATAGCCCTTAGCGGATAGAGCGTATTCTATAAGAGGACTCCTTCTCGTCCCTACCTAACTTACCTTAAACTCGACAATAGCGAGCCTCGGAGCTCTATTTACGTAGTATGTTAATAGAGGACGTAGAAATCGCTTTACGACTAAAGCTAGTAGTTGATCCTGCTTCTCTATTGCTATAACACTACTATCGTCACTTACTACTTTTCGACAGAGAAGTAGCTGATATTCTACTACTATACCGGGATTACGATCTCTATATTAAACTTAAGCCTAATAAGACTCTACCTTATAGTAAACTATATAATATGTCTAAACCAGAGCTTCTAGTTTTACGAAAGTACCTTAAAGAACAGTTAGATAAAGGCTTTATCCGCGCGAGCACTTCGCCTACCGTATCGCCAGTTCTATTTACAAAGAAGCCTGGCGGTGGCCTTCGCTTTTACGTAGACTATCGGCTTCTAAACGACATTACGATTAAGAACCGGTATCCTATTCTACTAATTCAGAAGACTCTTTAACGCTTAAGCAAGGCTCGATACTTTATAAAGCTCGACGTAATCCCTATATTCAATCGGATTAGAATAAAGGAAGGAGACGAATGGCTTACCGCTTTTAATACTAGATACGGCTTATTCGAGTCCCTTGTCGTGCCTTTCGGCCTTACTAACGCACCTACTACTTTTTAAGCCCGAATTAACGAGGTTCTCCGCCCGTTCCTAGATATATTTTATACTACTTTTATAGACGACGTACTAGTCTATTCCGATAACCTCTAATCCTATCGCTAACACGTCTACTAAGTACTTGACGCTCTTTAAGCCGCGGGGCTGAATTTAGATATAAACAAGTGTGATTTTAAAGTATAGGAAGTTAAATACCTCGGTATAATAATCAATACTAACAAGGTACGAATAGACCCGGAGAAAGTCTCTACAGTAGTTCGCTAGTAGACGCCGTCTAATCTTAAGGACTTACAAGCCTTCCTTAGCTTTTTAAACTTTTACCGTCGCTTTATTAAGGACTTCTCGCATATCGTCAAACCTCTTAATTTCCTATCCCGGCAAGGCGTGTCCTAGTCCTAGGATTCGGATTATAAGTACGCGTTCTAGACTCTTAAGCGAGCCTTTGTTTCAGCCCCTATTCTTCGGCACTTCGATTATACTAAAGAAGTAGTCTTAGAATGTAACTCTTCGGATTTTATATCTACTATAATACTTTCTCAGTACTTTAATAGCGTTTTACACCCTATTACGTTTATGTCTAGAGTCTTTGACCCCGCCGAGTACAATTACGAGATCTACGACAAGGAGCTCCTTACTATTGTACGAGCTTTCAAATCCTAGCGGTCCGAGCTAGTGTGAGGGCTCATATGTGGGTGAATATGGGTTGGTGTAGAGTTTGTTTACTTCGCTTAGTGAATGCAATTAAGGGATGGAGCAGGATGGAGTTGCCTAATCGAGGCTAGCGTGGAGCTGCCCAGTGGGGCTTAGCGTGGATTCTTGTTGACTATAAATAATAGCTAGCTCTAGGACTTTCTTAGAAGGCTCGCGATCAATCTCAACTTTATTCTGGAATAGTCTTTTGTACGCTCCTAGTGATACCCTGACATATTGATCGCCTTCTCACGATCCAGAGTCCGATTTGACTTAGTCGTCGTACTCGCCATGGATACTCTTAATCCTCAGTCCTC